>OMLF01000184.1:2925-22475 GCA_900302615.1 Holocentrus rufus | reverse complement strand
GGAAATAGAGTAAGATATAAACAGAATTTTTTGTAAGGTGTGATTCATAGTGTATCCATCTGTTTGTGTGTGCGTGTGTGTGTGTGTGTGTGTGTGTGTGCATGCACAAGTGGATAAGCATAAAAATATGGAGTGATTTCTGTAAATAGTGTTCGCCCACGTGCACAAGTGTATGTGCATGTGCCTGTGACCATATGTGCATGTTTGTGTGTGTGTGTGTGTGTGTGTGTGTGTGTGTGTGTGTGTGTGTGTGTGTATTCTCAGGCCCGCTGCTCCCACGTCCCTGAGAATGAGGCCGATCAGATTGGACAGACAGTTTATTCCCAAACACCAGCGTCTGGCCCACGGCCTGACACACATTCCAGTACTTCCAGACAGACTTTCGGAGGGGGAATTAAACGGCATTGGAGTCGTTTAAAACACGACATTCCCAAAAAAGGGCTGCTGGGCTCCGAGACTACCCAGAAACATCCCACATGACTCAAGCCTGCAGGAATTACAGCGCCGCCAGGGTCACTGACGAAAGTCCCTTCATATGCATGGTCTCTCTCTCTCTCTCTCTCCCCCTCTCTCTCTCTCTCTCTCTCTCTCTCTCTCTCCCCTCTGTCTATTTCAGTCTCTCTGTCATCACTCTGTCTCACTTATTGGATAACACTGAGCTGAAGTGCCTGCTTGTGGTGTTTATGCGCTGTGTTTGTTATGAGGGCAGCAGTGGACCTCTCTCACCTAACAAAGACTCCTGGTACTCCAGGAGCACACACACACACACACACACACACACACACACACACACACACACCCACATGTGTTCCTGGTATCTGGTTATTAACTGTGAACACACATACAAATGCAGATTAAGGCAGCATCAATGTTCCTCAGGGTCATCCTCTTCTGATGACACAGTTTGACTGACTACATATTTTTTATGCAAAGTGATCAATACTGTTCTGGTTTCTATGTGCAGCTCTCAACCTGAATTGATTCTAATGAGACAATTTAATTAGATGCTACACAAGTGTGCATGAGAACAACAACAATAACAACAACAATACTACTGCTACTGGTAGTAGCAATACTAACACTAATACAAATACTACTACTACTACAATAATAATAATAATGATTATTATTGTTGTTATGATGTTGATGATGATGATGATTATTGTTATTATTATATTTGCTTTTATTATTATTATTATTATTATAACATATTTTGAATGCAAAAATATCGGTATCAGTATGAGCTTTCAAAAACCCACATCAGTCGAACTGTAGTGGACACACACACATAGGAATGTTGTGTGTGTTGTGAGTGGGAGTTGGGGTCGGAGCCCACTGTCAGGGAGTGTGTTAATGTATTCAGCTCCGACTGTACAGAGGCCGGCTCAGGCTGCTATCTGTTTAACAGGGGGCCGATTCAGCCTGCTGGCAGAGAGGGCCACAGGCTTCAAAAAGGGGGAGTCTAACACAACCGAAGTGACTATTTCAAAGTTACAAAAGGGGTCGATCGGCAGCCCGCTCATTTCCAGGCATCTCCACTGTTTCCCCGAGAGGTTGCACATACGCCGTCTCAGGGCAGGGTTCAGTTACAGTGTCATGCTGCAAAGATGCTGTGAAAACTCTTAACGCTCTCGGATTTTCCGCTCTGTCCCAGTGGCAATTTCAAATGGAAGTTTTGCATTTCAGATGCAAAATTACTGTTTAGAGGCTTAAGCTGTGTCTGAATTGATACAGTTCTTTTTGAAAAACTTGAATTATTTTTCTGTTCTTTTGAAAAAAATAAAAAACGTCACATGTGTGCGTTTTCAAAAATGTCTCAGTACACACAAAGAACACAAAAATGAAAAAATGCAAATGCAAGTCTCCGCTATAAAAAAGAATTGAGGTGACTGGTGACTGGTGAGGTGACAACTGACAGCACTGAGTTACAAATGCAAGTATACAAAATATCCTAATGGTTAAAAACGTCCTAATAATGTCCAAACCTGTGCAGGAAATAACTCATGGTGAGGCATTCATATGGATCGAGGATGAAATAGAGCTCCTGTTGAAATTTGCAAAACCAATAAAAAAAAAAAAAAACAGCTTTCACCATGATGAAAGTCGCAGCTTTGTGAGGCCAAAGTCTTCACTGTTCAGTGCGTGCAAAAAACAAAGTTGCATCAGTGATATCAGCGTTATTAGACTGTACAGTTTTCACTGTAAAAATAACATTTTTCTAGATTTTCTAGAGAGTGTTTTCCCAATGTTGCATTTTCAGTTGCAATAATGCTACTTTTCTTGCGGACGGGAGGCCAATGTCTATGTGTCTATGTGGATGTGTTTACACAATGCACATTGGTGGTTTTTGTCCAATCTGTGAACTTGTTCCATCTGACTGGCCTCAAAACATCAGGAGTCTTTCCAGCAGTTGCATAGAGCCTGAGCTGTTGTTAGCTAGCATTAACAGAACAGTGCTAATGTAAGCCACATGCACGTTCAAAATATACAATCTGACACATCAAATATGAGCTAGTTAGCAACAGACAAATTACTCACAACTTAAAACCAATTTCAAACTCAGTAACGTGTTGTCCCTTCCTTCTTTATTAGTTCTTTGACCAGTAAAGGGAAATCTTTTCTCCACACAGGAGGTGATGAATCATAAATGGAAAATGTATTGAAGTCAATATTTAGATCAAAACAATTACCTTCCGCCGCCATTTGGGGCCACAAAATAGATTAGTGCTGATTAGTGCAGCTTTAATAGTACATCATTAAGCCATTGGCCAAACAATTTTACAGTCCTATCACTCATAAATTAGAATAAATAAATAAATAAAAATCTCAATATGAAAAAGTCAGTACTGCTGAGAACGTTGAGGTTGACAAAACATAGGGCCCATACTGACATGAATACTTAACTCTCATATGTCCTAATCCTAATATGGTTAAAATATGGTTGAAAATATAGAAAGAATAATCAAAACTAAACATGTAATTGCATAGGCATGTTAATGGTAAATATATTTAAGTTACAAAAAATATGTTTTATTCCCACATGCTGTTGACAACATGTATCTATTTTGATTTTGACCATATTATAACATAGCCTGTATTAATGCATGTTGTTCATTTGCAGCTTTAATGTTTGACTTGATGCTGCTTTCTCTTCTGAAAAAAAAAAATCCACTCAAAGTACATTTTGATTGAAAGCTATTTCTGTAAACAGACAGGTTTGTATATTTTGACGTATATCTTTATGCACACTCTATGTACATTAAGATATGCCTCTATATGTGATTGAAATAGACAGATAAAGAAAAAAGTAACTCAAGCACAGGAAACCACGCGCGCGCGCACACACACACACACAAAGACTCATACAAGTGAAACAAATTTTATTTTTGGAGAGTTTATTGTTACACTTGTAGGAACTTGATGGTTGTCACTGTTTCCAATTAGTTGTATTTAAATGCTTTGGCAATGATGTTCATCTAACATTCATGCCAACAAAACAAACTGAGCCGAAGGACAAAGAAAAGATAGAGCCTGGATACAGAAAGGGAGAAAATAAAAAATAAGAGAGGGAAAGAAAAGGAAAGAAAAATCGACCGATTTCCTTCAAGTTGTAGGAAAAGGAGAAACCACTCCTCATTAATTCTCCCTGACAACTTTGTTAACACAATGAAATTCAATCACGTCTAATTACACACACACACACACAGATCAAACATCATTTCACATCATGGTGTCAATTTGGATCACCTCATTTCCTCTACAGCAATGAGAGAGAGAGAGAGAGAGAGAGAGAGAGAGACTGTCCACCTCATAAAGCCAGTGCCATATCAAGTTTACTTTTATTACAGTACATTACCACTGCATAAAGTACATATTTAGTGTGGGCAACAACAAGTACAACACCAGGTAATCACTCTGCAATACGACACTTTCCAAAAACTCTAAAAACTCTGCCACACTTTACCCAATGTTATCCTTACCATCCTTTAACACAATCACTAAATCCCATTTATATTTCAGCAGTGGAATAATTAGACTCTAATCTAAAAGTCTGATTAGACTATGAAGCCATTTGAATAATTAAAACATTTTCAGACATTTCCATTGCAAAAGAAAAAAAAAGAGGAGTTTCCAAGGGTTCTCCATGAAAGGGATTTACTTTACTCCCCCCTCCCTAGCGGGTTCCCAAAGGCCTTATACAGTAGGTGAGGGGTAAACATTAAAATATTCATGTATCAATTAAATCTGTAAAAATGAATCTAATAAATATAACCTGACAAAGCTATTATGGCCTCTTAAACACTAGGGGTTATTATGAGGATAAATCGTACAGGGCTCTGGTGGCGATGCTGATTGCATGAGGAGATTTCAGCGCAGGTAGTAACACAGATACTATAGTTCTGCATTGGAAAATTGTCTTTGCTTGCAGTGCAACATGACATTCATATCATATGCCTGTTAGAAGAATATCAGAATAACATCATAAGGTATTCAACCATCTCCATTTTGCACTCATTGTGTTTATTATATCATGATAATTACAAAGCACACCCAACATGCACATATTCTTTAGGATACTTTCGAAAGCCTTATGAGCACCACTTTGTGTTATATATACATTTAATAGTATAGTCTTAATAGTACAGTTTTGTTAAAAGTGTCTCACCATAAGCAATTAAAAAAGACGGACATCATACACTCTTAAGATTTTTATAGGCCTTCTTCTCAGCTAATTAAAAAAAGAGAGAGATCCGCAATATGAAAAAGTCTGTACTGCTGAGAAAGTTGAGTCTGACATATTTCTCATATATTACTTAATACATTCAGAGATATGGTTCAAATGTATTTGCACATTATAATCACGGCCTCCTAATTTGTGTTTTTCTTTGTTTTCAAACTGCATCATTTTTGCATTAAATCAGAGTTGGATGACAATAACTGGGCCATATCGGTCTATTAATTAAAGGCAAATATCCACAGACTGATAGATCAGTCTAACCATGTGTAGTGAAGGGAGGAGCAGGGTGGTGTGGGTAATTAGAAAGACTGTCCCATTAGGTCACATGTCCTTTAACAGTCAGCGGGGTTCTGTCCAAGTCCCCTTAAGCAAAACCCTCCCAACCCTCTCATGTTCCTGACCTCTGACCCCTCTGCTAAAATATGAACATGAGTGTCTCAGTCAGAGATGCATAAGAAACTAATTCCTAATTCAGACAAAATATTTCAAATAAAAAGTCCATTTGAAGTCAGCTTCATATACTGGCAAAACGATATATCTGTCTAACCCTAGGCTTAACATTTTTACTGGTTATTTTAAATATATATTTTCAATATGAAAAAGCATCTAAAAAAAAGCTCGAGAGTGGGGGCTCCTTGTGCCCGGGGAAGGGGTGTCTTGTCCTGGCTCTGAGGTGGTGTAATTGCTCGGGGGCCTCGCCTGACCCTCGGATCCCTCTTTACAGCTTCCATTAGCATACATAATACTGCTCTGCGGACTCTCAGAGTCATGCCAATTGAGAAGCAATCATTTTCACAGCGCAGCGCCGCCATCGCGACTGTAATTGAGTGTGCGCGGGCGATCTCCTGTGTGCACGCGCGCGGCTTCGTATCAAGAGACAGGAGATAATTGCTTTCGCGGAAGAACGTAGCGAGATGTTGCTAATTCAACGATAGGGCTTGATTGCTTTTGTCTACTTGCATCCCCGAGGCTGACTCAACGGGCTCGTATGTGTTTGTCGTGTTTGTCAGAAAACAGAAGGTGCAGATGATAACTGCCGGCCATATCCCTTTGGACTGTCTGCTCTTTCTCTCTGTATCTGTATATCTTTTGACACACACACACACACACACATACACACACTCATAGAACCAGAATCAATTGAGCTGCATGGTAAAAACAGGGGCCTTGGGAGTCTATAAACTCCCTGCCACAATAAAGGGGAGAATTGCACTTCCTATGAATGTCCCACTGCTCAGTGATAATCAAATCCAATTATCTTATCAGTATCAGTAACTGCTTTTGTTGGTGGCTTTTATTAAATTGCTATGTGGAAAAACATAAACATTATTGAGCAGCTGACTCAAACAATGCAAAACTTCCAATGATACCTTTTTTTTTCTTTACCCTGAACTTAGAAACTTTTTTCCCTCCTTTTTCTGTCACCATGAGCTGTTTTGGCTGTAGAGGTAACTCATATCAGAAGTGTTCACAAGATGGAGTTACCCATGCATAGCAACTGGCTATGCATGGGGAGCTGGTGGTGATGTGATGTCAGCAGAACATGACCAACTGTTGTGGTTCAATTTATATTAATTACATGTGTGGTTCAACAATGGAAAAAATTGCATTGTTTGTGAAACTTGCACAAAATGATTAAATATCATAAGCCATTGTTTGCGAAAGAGCATATTCTCAAAAATCCAATGTGAAAAAAATCCATTGAGATCTGGAGCTCATGGGTGAAATAACTTCCACGTTGGACACAAAAACAAGCTACCAAATCATACAGACTTGTATAAATTTTATTTCTCGACTCCACACCTCTCTTTAACCCTTTAACCCAAGTTCTAACCCCATATTAGCCCCTTGAACAAATAAAGACCTGCAAAATGACCTCTATGCTTTGGAGGATTATCATAATCTATTAAGGAGACCATTTGGTCCTCACAAGTATAGAAATTAAAGCACCGACACACACACACACACACACACACACACACACACACACACATTCATTGCTGAGAATATGGTCCAACACTGTCTCCCTTTGGCCAGAACTGACAGCATAGCTCTGAATGGGAATACCCTATTTTCAGTTTATGGCCAATTAACAAAACAGAACAGTAATTTCCATACAAAGTGGACAAAGCAAATAGCTCTCTAATGAAGATCGGTGTTAGTATGCTTGCAGGCTAATTTCTCTCAACGCCAGTCCAACCCTGCAGGGACACAGTGATTGAATCATGAGTATATGTATTAATGGCAGTGGCTACTAATTACCTAGAGAGAGAGAAAGGGCATTAATCTTAAAACCTAGAGCAAAGGACTAGAATCACAGGGTTAATTCTGGATAGCTCCTCCAGAATCTCACAATATTCCTGTAATAATACTACAAGGACTTATGATGTATCTTAGGCAGTTCATAGTGCCCTTAATGTACTTAATGCCATTATCATGTGATATTTTATCCCTTCTGGTAAAGAAGTAAAATTCAAGTGTTTCTCCAAGAATGTCCATATTGTTTTACTGTGACATTTGTGTAGGAATTGGCTACCCATAAATAAAAATTTTGAGGACTGATTCCAGATGTTAGTTCAACAGCCATGGTTAGATTGGTGGTGCACTGCACAAAGACAAGTTGATGTTGAATATACATAGTGGTCGCCTGACTGGTGACCCTGCTGTCTCTGATGAGACACTGACACTCACAGGTGCATCGGTGTAACTACACTGTGGCTGAGAGAGGGCAACGCACTGGTCCATCCATCAGCAAGACGAAAAGTAATTTCCCTCAGCATGTCAAAAACTGAAATTAGCCGAAGTTGGTTCTCATTTGGAAAACTCTGCCCAAAGCAAGTTTTAAATGAGAAGGCTGATTACCTGTCGCATCTCCAAAACATGCAGCAACCGGCTCTGTGGAGGTCACCAGAAAGAGAACCACTTTCTTCATCAAGCGTAGTAAATGTAGCCTATGCCAATATGATCTTATGCACAAGACAAAGGTATATTGCTAGACTATAATAACTATATATAACCTCATGCAAAAGAACTGGAGTAATAGAATAATACATTTAGGAAGGATACTACACAAATATAGCCAAAAAAATCTCTTGAGGAATGTTATGAGAATATTATAATATAGGAGATAATTAACAACATCAACCTTTGACAAGGCAGCAATTAATTCACCAAATGGATACCACATACACACCATAATTACTCTGTAGGAATATTATTTAAATATAATTGCGACATTTTGATATAAAGTATATTCAGTATCTACAGCAAACTCTGCATTCAGAATTATTACAGCAATCCCCATCAGAGCAAATAACAAACAGATATTCTAGTTAATTAAAGCTGATCAGACAGGTAATACAATTACATTAAAAAGGCTTCTGCAGGGAAAATCCTGAAACCTGGAGTGGCTGTAGGCAATAGACAGAAACAAAGTGAAGTGTGTTAGCACACTGCAGCATTCAGTGAGTCCAGTTAAAAATGTCATAGCTGCATTGAATGCAATTACACAAAATTCCAACCAAAGCATGATAATGTATATATACAGTACATGCCTATATGTTTTATTATGCAGCCAACTTTCACTAGACAAGTTAATTTAAATGGGACTGGTGTGTTCTTTTTAAAGGTAACAACCAGATATGTATTTTGTATTTATTGTAGGAACAAAAAGTTATGATAGCTTCAGTAAGAGAGGAATGAAGGGGGGATTTTAATATTGGTTTCTCCTACTTCCAGCAACATTTAAGATTAGGTACAACAGTGGCATATTGCTGCCCTCCGCTGTTTGGAATGCAGTTTATGTTTCTATCCTAATCCCAGTTTAGGGTACCTGCAGTGCTGAAAAAGTCCGGGACTTTCCTTGTTATTTTCTAGTTTCACACAAGCCCAACAAAGTTTTAGGGGAAATACACTGTTAAACCAGGCTCAGCTAAATAAACAGCAGTCTCCTTTTCTTCACTGTATTTCATACAGTAAAGCAACACATGCTGACTGTCTCTATCTCCTCAATCCCACACTCACACTTATTATCTGAATGTTTACTAGCTAAAATCAACCCACTTTCCAACCCACAATGACTCAGCCTTAACATTGCAAGCTTCACCATATCTTTTCTACCTCCTCCAAAGCTCATTCTGCTTCCTACCACTGACAGCTGGATGATATAATAAAACCTTAGTTTCTCCCACTCTCTGCCACTGGCCCAACATCCCAAACTTCACAACTACATTGACCTCCTCATTAGAAATTGTGCTTATTGCCACTTTGCTGCTTCTTTGCTCCTCATTCCCACATGAATCGGTACCCAGAGGAACCCCACATTGGCACCCTGCTTGATATAATTTGAAATGCATTGAAGTTTCACAATTAAGCCTGGGATGTCTTGACTTTACCTCCCCCGGGGCCATTAAAGCTGCAGCTAAGTCAGAACATATCAGTACAATGTCGGATTTTAATTCCTCCACCCACCAAAGTGTACTACAGTTTCAGCAGTGAAGACTGATATATGATATACTTTAAGCTGCTTCCCATCATGAATGCACATAGCAAAAGTCACCCTCCTACTGACTGGGTCCTTGGACACATAGCTGTAAATCCACCTCCATGTCTGTTACCAGTGACATTTAATTCAGCATTCTGGCTGACTCATACTGCACCTTCACTTTTCAGTATATTCAAAACTAATAAATGAAAATCACTGGTTCCCACATCTAGATTTAAAAAAAATCCCAACTACCTCTGCTCTGGTCCTAATGGGATTCATGAAACTCCCTTTTTTCCGCTTGCCACCTTTTTGTGCAAACTCCTAGCATTCATTCAACAGACAATTAACGGGAAGGCTGGACCCAAATCCTTTAAGTTTGACCAAGCAGTTTCAACACAGTTTGTTCAGCCACAGTGGAGTTTCTCCCACCTCAACATGAACAAGTGAACTTAGTTGGGAGGAGTCTCCTTATAGGGTGTCCCAATTCTGAAGCGCAACCACCAAAAAGGGGGATGAGAATCGAACTTAGCAACCCATTGGTTTGTGGAGGTCACGTGACCGCCTGTCCTGCATCCGCCAAGTTTGGATTGTGTTTCTAGCGTCAACAAACAGCGGTTAGCCAGGACTGTTTCAAAACAAAACAAAAACGGGGCAATTTGACATTCAGCATTCAACATAAAATCGAAACGGTTGCATGTTTGTCGGTAAGAGTTTTATTGTTCATAGTTTTTAAAAATTGGTGGTAGGAAAGGTATGAAGTGCTAAGAGTGGAGAAACCGGGGGGGATCACTCTGTTGAGTTTATATCAAATTCAGCATGAAACCGTTCTCAGACACCGACGTGGAGGAAACAGTCGAGAAGCTGAAGAGAAAATACTTGGAGAGGAGGAAACAGGTTCAGTTTTAACTTTGGCGAAACTTTTAAATGTCACAACTTAGGCACAACAATGCTAACGTTAACCAATGTTGGAGAAACGCTTTTGCTAGCTGTGTTAGCCAAATTACGGTGTTTGTATCCTAGCTCTGTGGTCGAGCTATGTGATTAGTTAGTGTCATTTGGTGATTCTAGTCGGCGCTTTATTAAACTTCATGTAAGTTAATTTTGCCTTCCTGGCTGCAAAGGTACTCAGTTGGTAGAATATTTGACATGTCATTAGGGCCTACTTTACTTGTCATCTTCAATACATTTAGCAACACTTCTAGTTAATAAAATGTAAAGTTTTTGAATTGGTTCATACACCACACTGCAGCACCACATTGCCAGATTTGTGAAGACAGTGTTGCTTGACCTCCTCTCAGTTCAAGATAATTAAATCTCTTGAGAGACTTGCTCATACCAGGACTAGCTGCCACTTTCCTTCACTAAAATAATGTCATCTTGCTTTTTAGCTGCCACATTCAGAGGAAAATATCTTGGGACCCAACCATGCACACAGGGATGGTGAGTTTCTTTACACATTGGCTGCCAAAGTGGGGCCTGGGGACCACCAGGGGTCCTTAAGGCAGTTCAGAGTGTCCCCACCAAAATGCACAATTAATCCAAATTCACTATGATTGAACTCCCTAGATATCAGCACAGTGAGAGATAGCCTAGTTATCACTGTTTCGATGATATGTTTCACTCTCTCCACTGCTGCCTCCTCAGCGACAGTTATATAACTCTGCCAAGTCATTTCTAACAACTAAATGTTCTCAGATGGGAGTCCTTTTAGCACAGTCGTATCAGCTTGAGCTCTGTGGTCTAATGCAAATCTCTGTGGCAGTCCTTGACATGAAAAATGGAGAAGCCGTGGCCTAAAAAGCTCACAACAAAACTGATGGCTTACTGTATGGGTTTCAGAAGCAGTACAAAGACCCACGCTGAGCCTGAGGACCAAACGGCCAAGCAACGAGATGAAAGGTTACAACAAAGCTTTACATGAGCTCTTCAAAGCTATCACCAACCCTCCTGAACGGTAAGTCTCATGGTCTGGTGCTTTTAGCAAATCAAGTTTGTGTGTGTGTTACAAGCATTATGCAGCGGACCCAACATGATGCTGTCTCTTTCAGGCTAGGCAGTGATTTTTGTCTACATGGCAGTGATGAGGACCTGAGTGGGGCCTGCACAGCCGCTCCCCCTAATGACTCCCAGGTGCTCTTTACAGAAACAGGTGTGTGTGTGTCTGATCCAGTTACTGGCAGCCAGTGATTGTACATAAATGAGGTAGTACCTTCCTGGCACCCGACCACTTCATAGGAAACTCAGAGCAGCAGCCACTACAGTGATTTCAGCATCACGGCTGGTGTTGAAATTTGTGAATTTGAGAAAAATAAAATAAAACATTAAAAGTATTTGAAAATACATGGCCATTCTTAAAAGAACTTGATTTTTTAATGAATATAGCACCCAAAGTTGTCAGTATGTGTCCTGCCTTCTCTCCATCGGATCAATATTTCACTTTCCTGAAAATTGAAAATGAACAATTTCATGAGGATTTCTTGACTTGACAAGGTCATGAGTAAAAATATGAGCCAGTGTCCTTTCCTACCTAACAAGTTCCAGTATTGAGTCCTTCACCAAACACAACCTTGAGCATCATTGAAACGTGCTTGAATTCAATGTCAGTGTGCATACAGAAGCCCTGTGATTTTCACTGTTCATCAATGGATCAGGAATTTGTCACATTTATCAAAGTTATCCATCTGCCAATGTTGACAATAATCAATTAATCATACTCATGGTTTCCATATTGCCTTCATCATGTGGTCCATGTGTGCCTATTGAGATGATTAGAGGCAGCTGAAGTCGACATTACAAAAATTATGATGCTAAAATAAAGAAGACAAAAAAAAAAAACATACACGGGCAGTATAATGAAGTACATCCTTGTGGTTTTGAAGTCCCATTATAAGGATAAGACCAAAGCATTGCTGATGCTCACATACACTTGAAATTAGAAGTCTACACACCAGTTCAGTAATTGGTATTTTCTTCCCGTGGGGCCTGAAGTAACAATAAATTAAATGAGACTTTTTTACGCTTTCAGTTGGGTGCTAGAAAATCAAGGTGAAAAAGGATAACTGCTGCTATCAAAGTTACTTCAACTACTTATTTTATTTTAGTTTTCCATTTTTATACATTTTCAGAAATCATTCCTGTGCTAGATGTGGCCAGCCTCAGGCCTTACCTCTGTCATATTTATCCAGATGTGACCTTGCCCTCCTGCCTGGATGGCACCCTTGGGTCCCGGGACACCGAGACAGACCGGGAGTTGTGGAGGGGTCGCCGCTCCTCTCTCAGCCACGCTTCTCCCTCACTGCTGGGAAAAGTTTACGAGGAGATGATGAGCATCTACCAGCAACTGAAGGTGAGCGGGCTCCGCCAGTCTGATGATGAGACCAAGTTGTTAGAACCACTTCCCTCAGCTGTGTGTTTGTGTGTGTAGACAGTGTGTAGATTTTCACTCTTTTATGGGGTCCTCATTAAATAAGATTTAATGAGATGAAATTTCAGGGATCCCCAGGGAGTTTGAGTCATTACAACAGCACAAATAGTGTGTATTGAAGAAAAAAAGATATAAATAGGATAGGAGTCATAATCCAATCCAAAAGATGGGGATTCATCAGTCATTTATCATCTTACATAGGTTAAAGTTACACTGAGGTTAGGATTTCCTACTTAAAATGTGGAGCATGTGCTGTGTCACTGTGCCTTGTGCAAATCATAAATTAGCGGACAACTTGTTTACACTTCTGCCAGTTGGAGCCAAAGCCGATAATTACCCTGGACTGTCGCAGGGTTCAGGATGTGGGACTGAAATGCTGGTTAAGCTGTTCATACTGAGAGAAAGTCCAGAATGGCATCGGGATTTTAGTTCAGCGTTAAAGGGATATTACAGCATGTGCAGGATGTGCAAAGTAACAGCTTTAGAGCATACTGAGACAAAGAGGACGGTTGAAAACCAACACATATATATATATAAAAGTATATGCAGTATAAATGAATGAAAATAAGATGTGTATTGTGTAATGGTTAGGATTTGGGTTTAGGGGGAAGATTGAGTTTGGATTGGAGGTTAGTATAGGTTAAGGTTTCAAATTAGAATCAAGTTAAAGTTAGTTGAGCTGGAAAATGAATGTATTCAATTTAAGCAAACACAGTCAGTGTTTGTGTGTGTGTGTGTGTGTGTGTGTGTGTGTGTGTGTGCGTGCGTGCGTGCGTGCAGACGGAGCGTTTGGGCCAGCAGCAGTGGGAGAAGGAGCTGCAGGAGCGTGAGAGGAGGCTGGAGCAGCAGGAGGAGGCCCTGGGGAGGCTGATGGGCCTAGAGGAGCTGCTGCACGCTCGCATACTGGCTGTGAAGGAGGTCAGACACACTTACTGGTTTGATTGACGTCTGAATTTTTGAAATAGAGGCCATTACTATCAAACCTCAGCTCTACCTGTTGATCCTCAAGGATTGTTGGTGTGACTGCACCCCTCATTTTGTGTGTGTGTGTGTGTGTGTGTGTGTGTGTGTGTGTGTGATCAGAAACACCAGCAAGAGGTGAGCCAGCTGCAGGATCTTCTCCGAGAGAGGAGCAAGGAGTACAGGAGGCTCAAGTCCAGCTTTGACACTATTAAAGAGCAGAATGACAGCATGAAGAAACAGGCTAGAAACACACACACACACACACACACACACACACACACACACACACACAATGTTCTAAATTTGTTATGGTTGTTGAAAGGTTAAATAATGGCTGCTACATATTTTCAGTCTTCTGTCCTGTATTACCATATAAATGCAAGGCTGTTAAATGTAGCAAAAGTCTTTGGGAGCTCAAAAAAAAAAGTTAAGGTATCTGAATTTTCAATCAGCTATCAGTCAGTCAACACACCCATATTCTGATTTCTGTATTTGTTTTTCTTTTATATTCATAATAATATCTTCAAAAGTCTTAAGGATAACTTGATTCAGCTTTTATTTGGACATGTATTGTTTTTTCAAACATTAACTGTGTTGCTAGAGAGCGTCATCCATCCACTTCAGGACCAACCAGACGATGTTTGATCAGCTTAATGATTTCAGCTGGAAAAACTGACCAGTCAGATGTTGAATACTTTATGGCTGGGGGGGATTAAAAGGCTCAGCACTTAGTACCTTTAACCACAGGGGGGCACTCTTACATAAGTCCGTTGCTGAATAACACAGTGTTGAGGTACGATAAGTGTCTGCACTTAATATTCTGAATATAAATGTCTCCTGGGGACTCATGCTGTTTTTGCAGCTGTTAAATGAAGCCCTCACTGCCTCCAAAACACCGAAATCTTAGATGTCTGTGAGCAAAAGCATACTTATTTTCAGGTTTGTGTTTATGAAGTTAAACATGAGTAATGATATTGTAGATTCTTGCCTCTCACAGCGGACTGGCTGTCCTTTGTTTTTTTGAATCTACAGCTGAATGAGATCACTGAGCAGAATAAGAAGTTGGAGAGCCAGTCCAAGAGGGTGCAGGCTCGACTTGACAACCTGCAGGTGACGACACACAAGGTCACACATGGACACTCACTGGTTTATGTGTTATTGTTAGGAAGGGACTTGCTGTTTTCGGTTGCATTTCATTATTTCTTTTAGCAGAAGTTTATTAAAAATCAGATATGAGCTGGCCGATGTCTTACCTTTTTTATTGCAGTATCAGTCAGCACCACGGTCTGAGTCTTTAAGTGATATTTTTATGTGATTCCACTCAAGTAAATTAATATTATTCAGTTTTTTATTTCATATTTCAGTGGAGAGTTTTAGTGTCCCATGACAGCCTAAATGTTTCTACCCTGACAAAAAAAAAAACAATTCTAGGTGAAACACTACATGTAAGTGTTTGAAATTAGTTGGTATGGAAATGGTTGACAGATTTTGAATATTGGCTATCAGCAGCCTCCGCCCCAAACTATCTGCCATCAGAAACCCATATTGGTTGAACGTTCGCGCCTACTGGAAGTGACATGGAGTAGCAGTAGTGGAAGAATTACTCAAATCCTCCTCAAGCAAAAGTAGTAGTTCCATAATGGAAAAATGTTGCATCAAAAGCAAAAATCCTTCATTCAAAATCTTGCTTGAGTAAAAGTATAGAAGTATTATCAATGTAAAAAGTTTGAAAAGTTAAAGTAGTCTTTGCGAAGAATGAAGAAAGAATTGTAAGAAATATTGTAATGTTGTAGCTCTAACTGCTCTGTTGGATACCTCACAATGCATTGGGTTTTATATTCATTCATATTGTATGTATGTATGCAAAACCATACTATGCAAAGTAAATAGCAGCTGCAGCCATCAGATAAAAAGGACCATATTTCTGACTGAAATGTAGTGAAGTGAAAAGTATAAAGTCTCACAAAATTGAAATACTCAAGTAAAGTTTCAGTATGCCACTACTTGAGTAAATGTAGTTAGTTTCCCCCGCGGTGCGCTCGTAATGCTTATTTTGATAAAGAATCAAAGTAGTTGTTGCTGATGTATAATGAAAGCCTTGTGTGTATTTGGTGGGTGATTGTTCTTTTTTTTTTTTTGTTTCCTCAGAGGAAATCTGAGCACAGTGCGGCGTCGAGAGGCTGTCAGAATGTGTGTGTTAAGAGCATGGAGTGTGTCAGACCATCCAAACAGGAGAACAGCGCTGCCCCTGGAAAACCCATCAACAAGGTACTCCAAGAGCCCCGCTGGAGAGGGAGGCACTCACACATTGCATATGTGTGTGTGTGTGTCTATGTGTATGTGTTTGTGGTGGTCTATTATTCTAATCAGCGGGATTTGCTCTAATTAGGGCTACATGGCCTCATTTATTCTTAATGTGTTTGTTGAGAAAACGTTGCACACATCATTTAGCCTGGCCCCAAACACACACACACACTCACACACACAAACACATACCCAAACATATTCACACATACCCAGGCTGGAAACATTAGTACAGCGCTCCGTCTCCACAAACCACACGCGCTCTGCCAGCTGACATGATAAATCCTAGCCTGTGATTCTGTTGTTGTTATCATCATTGCTGCTGTTGGTGGTGTTGATGATGATGAATCATGATTATGCAAAGCGCGGTGGCTACAGTTTGCGCTCATTTCAGTGTGATTTTTTTGAAATGAATTTTAGCTTTGTTTAAAGTTGACTGAGCTCCATGGTGTTTCCCAGCAACACCCTGCTTCACATTCATCCAGTTTTATGTGCATTGATATACCTGTTTCCTGCCCAGTACACCCACAGTCTTCTACTGTCGCCTGCTGAGAAGTTCAGTGCATTTAAATTTTGTGAGATCACATTTCTGTGCGTGTACTTTTGGCCTCAAATAGCTACGGCTGAATTTATTTAAAGGTTCGATTTCCATTTTTGCCAGTCCAGCCACAATTCTTTACATCTCCAATTCTTTACATTGTTTGGATGCTCATTGGGACTGGATTGTGTCCATAATCCCATCACAATGACCACTTATCTTTTCCAGATGGGATTGCAATGTGAGGAAAATCCATTTTATAATGTGCCTAGAGCTGTCACTTGAATCAAGTGTAACCATAGCCGCTAGCCGGTGATCAAAGCAGTTGCTGAAGACTACAGTGCTAATGGTTACTTCTGGCCTCTCTCCTCAGGGCAGCTCAAGTCCTGCTCCTCTGAAGCTCCTGGCCCTGATGCTGGACTGGATCCTTGATGGACAGATGTTCTCACCAGTAGCAGGAATCAAAGGGAAAGATGTCAGCCAGCGTGTGCCTCCAGACATCTTGCTCAACGAGAGATGCCTCAAGGTGGCTGTTGTTACTTATTTGGATGGATGGATAGAACTGTTAATCAAGTTATTTTAAGATCAAAGTCAATCAAAGTTACTGTCTTTGGGCCCTCAGGCATTGCCGTTATTGGCAGATCAGCTCCATCAGACTCCCTCATCAGAACCTGAACTCCTCCTCAGCCTCCTTCGCCTCATCCACTGGACTTTGAGACACATGGACAGTAGCACCCAGGTAAAGATAAGATTAGATTTGATTCACTTCAATAAGAATAGAGCAAATGGGGGTATGCCAATGTCTCAGCTCCCACTTAAAAACACCCCATGATTCATGTCTGTTCTCTTCTGTTGGGGTGACTGTAGTTTTCGGCCGTGGTTTGCCAAGTGCTGTTGACCTCCAACATGGCTGCCAGCAGGCGCTCATGCATCCGTTTGGAAAACAAGCCAGTTTTTCATCCCCGGAGAAATTACTTTTTTGATATACCGTACATGCCTTTCATCTGACAGCGGCATCCTGCCTCCATTGTGATTTATTATCTGGGCCACGCAACAAACGACAGCGCAGAGGTATGAGACGACACCCTGTAACAAAAAAGCTGCAGCTAAATATTCATACTGTGGCCTGTGCCTGCCTTTGTTGTTGTTTTATCTATTTGGCCCTGCAAGAGATGGATGACAGCGTACAGGTAGACGGCTGCCGGGTCACTATCTTAACCATGGTGCGGCACAGAGCAAACACACACTCAGCGACACATCAGAGAACCGCACATCCACTTTAAGCAGGACACGTCCGCTCTATCGCTGCATCTCCTCACAGCGTGGCAGCCTTTAATGTGTGGAAGTCCTGTTGAATTTCATTTTGTGTTCAGATGGGAAGCGTTATTATCTAAAGTTCCCCACCTGTCTGCCAGAGTCGAGGCATCAGAGCTGGCTTTTCCCTGCTCTTGTGGCTTTGGTTCGGATGTGTGTGCTGCCTCTGTAACGGACTGACACAGGTGCAAGTCCTGGCTGTGATTGATGCTCCTGTGGTGTGAATAGGGGCTCTTTTTTAATTGCTCTGGTGAAGAGGGTCAGATAAATGATTCGAATTTGATTCTAAAGCCACCACACTGTCTGTCGCACAAGCCGCCGGCCCCCAGTCTGCAGCCCACAGCTGCCAGTCCCCGGCCCTGCAGCTCCAGTCCTATCCTGCAGTCCTGCTGCAGGGAGCTTGGCCCCTCCGTGTTTGTTTGTCAGGCCGTGTCACATCGGCTCGCTGACACGCTTGATGTTCAACTGGAATCACATGCTCCCTTATTGCTGCAACATGTGTTCGCTTTTAAAAAGACGAAAAAACCACCAGCACCAGGCCAGAGCGCATAAACGGAGCGAGATGAATCCAAAGCCTGGGGTCCCCATGGAGCCGACGGAGACTTTGGAGAGAGGGAATGGCAGGCAGAGAGAGGGAGATAGTGAGTTAGAAAAGCCACAATCCCTCCATGGCTTTGGAAACAGATAAATCTCCAATAGTAGCTATAGTTTACAGCACTGATTTATGGGCTCTATTATTTATTTGGAGAAGTTGGAGAGGGAGCCAAGAGATAAAAGACTTCTAGAGAGAATAAAACATCAGCTTGTGGTATTTTGTACACTGATATTTGACAAAGATCATTGTAGGCATATAGCTCTTATTTTTGACAGTTATGTAACAATAGTAACTTACTACAGGTGCAGCTATGAATTTGATGCCACAACCCTTTTATCAGGCATATATGTGTGTGCATGTGTGTGTGTGTTTGTTTGTTTATGTAGCATGTAGCGCCGTCCTCCACCCTCAGGCGCATCGGAGAAGAGGTGTCCAAGTCGTCAGAGTCTGATGATCCAGAGCTCCTGCCCAAACCCCAAGGTGGGGGGCGGATTGGGCACCCGAGGAGCTGGCCTCTTTACCGGAGCCCCTGTCCTCACACCCGCATCCTCTCCAGCCTCATCATCCTCCGCACAGTCACACAAGGTATCAATACTGTGCTCATACACAAACACGCTTGATCTTATGTAAACTAGTGGGAACATGCAAACACATGCATTTCTAAGGCCTGGTCCACACTGGATGCGTCGCGGCTGCGTGGCGGCTGCGTTACCTGTCGATTTTCATTTCGGCGCCCATGTTAACAGATTAGAGCAGCCACACCGGCTGCGTGAGACGCACCTGAGACGCGCGTCTCACGCCACGCAGCAGCGGCGCTTCACCTAGAAGTTCGGCGTGGAGCCTATTTTTGACGCGTGCCGCGGGCAGCAAGCGCCGAGAAATATGCACTATTTTACTAAAATACAGCGAAATAATTATTATTTTGATATCTAAAGGTATATTGGCTGCATGCCACTTAGCTGACATGCACCCCAAAGCTTTCTGCTTTGCTTTGGCGTTTGGTTGTAGCTGGGTTGTATGGAAAAGTACATTCATTTTGACTAGAAACTAGATTTCAAGTAAACTAGCTCTATAAAAACCACAATTCATCACCACATCTGTGTGTGCTGTGTTGTTATCCCTTCTGGTGTTTTCAGTCAAAATACTCACCAGAATTTAAAGTTTATCCACTTTTGAGGGATTGCGGGA
>OMLF01000180.1:0-14803 GCA_900302615.1 Holocentrus rufus | reverse complement strand
TGCAAGCATATATCTGTCCTACCATGAAGATCTTGCCATTGCCCTCCGCCTTGTATCCAGTCGTGGAGGCCAGAAGCTGGAGGTTGAACTCAAAGCCAGTGTTAGGGTCCACCACAGAACAGTTCTATGAGGACACAGACACAGTCATAAATCATGCTGGTCCAGACATTTTTGGATGTACCAAGTCCAACAAGGCTTTCAAAGCACTTCAAAGTTTTTTGGGGGAAATCTTTTCATGCATTTTGAAATATTTTACCATCAAATCAATTTCCCAAAGTAACATTTATCCAAATTATTTTCTCATCTGATTTGGTGTCTCATAGATAAACTCACATTGTTGGTTGTGGTCCTGATGGCACAAGCTGCCCTAGTGTACCAGATAAAGTTGGCAGTGCAGTTTCTGTACTCCAGGAACCGCAGTCCCATTGGCTGCAGAACAGGAAACAAACACACCGCAGACACATACAAAACTGTAGAATTAACAAATCACGCCTCAGGTACTTCATATCCATCAGTAATGTTCACATACTCCGTTGGGCTGTGTGTTGACTCTATCATTATTGAGAATACCACTGCTAATTACAGAGCCACCACCATGACAAAAGGGCTGAATTATACAAAGGTCTGGGATCTGATATAGCCCCAATGTGCACCACTTACTTACTATCTGAAGTGTACTGACTCACCACAGCTTGCCTGGAGCAGACTAGGTGGATGTGTGTTGAGTATGTGAGCTGCAAACCATCTGATTGGCAGGCAGAGCCGCCAGTGTACTCCAGCAGGAGCCGGTCCCGGCCCTCGATGATTGGTCCCCGTGTGGCGACACCCATGTTGCTGACTGACACGGTTTCTGTCTGAGGACAAAAGAAAACAATCCTCAAGTTCATATCAGAAATGAGCATCTTCATATACCTACTCTGCATGCCCTGGGAAACGAATGTGTTCTTTAACTCTTTAACAAGATCTAGTGGCAACCAGAAGAACTACAACAATAGTGGGCAACTCTGTTCCCTCCTCTACAACCTCGCCGTCACCTTCCTCTCCCTGTTGGCAATAGCAGCCTGGAGAGCAAAAAAAAGCACCTTTCACTTCAGTGAAACTGGAATAACTAGCTTGTCCAGAGAGGCAAAACTGTTTACATTGTTGACATTAGCATACAAGTCAAGGACTTAAGATTTTATTCTCCTTGCAAAACATCTTTGTGTGCTGGCCTTGGATGATGTTCAGTACAGCTTTTGTCAAGAAAGTGTCACAGATTCGTTGATTCAATTCTGTGGTAATATTTAAGGTCAAAGTTATGTGGTGCTGACAAATTGTTAAATGTCTGTCTACTCCTGTCAGTGACTATCAACTTGCCACCACTGTTCTTCTTTGCCACCCATCCCCACAGAGGAACTGAGTACTGAAAAACAACGGTGTCTCCTTGGCACTGCACTGTGTGCCATTTTGTACAATCACATCACATGATTTCAAGGTGCTTAAGTTCAAGAATGTTTACAGTTTGACTACAATTTGCCAGTGTATGTAATACAGATGGTAGCTGTATTGGTAACTATGTGGTAACTATAACCTGTAGTTCCTTATAGTGTATTTTACTACCATGTAACCCACGCCACATTCAGAGTTGCTGTAAGGTTTATTTTTTACTTTGATGGAGCTACGCTTATGATTCCTGTGGACTTCAAGTCTTTATGTTAAGCTAACACAAAAAAAACAAAAAAAAACCAGTGGATGTACTTTGGTGAAAATGTCTGCTCTTTAAACAATCGCTGCGCTCTCTCATCCAAACCTGCTCGTAAAACCCCCACTAGTCCATGGCTCACTGGTGTCATCAGAGAGCAATGGACCGGTCTCAGAGCAGCTGAGAGAAAATGGCACAAATCCAGAGATCCCACTGACCTCAATAACTACCAGACTCTCCTATCTGCACTCTCCACTCAGCTAAAACGTGCCAAGACCACTTATTATCAAGACAAAATCAGCAGTGGCAAAGATGCACCAAGATTGTTTCCCACTTTCAACCCTCAGTCCTCAACCCTCCACCTCCTCCACACTCTGCTTTGCTCACTGTTGACTACATTGCATCCTTCTTCATTGATAAGGTTTCTGCCATCAGTAATCAATTCTCTGAGCCTGACAAACACAGCATGCTGCCACCAGCGAACAGGGCCTCACTTACCTCATTTTCCCAGCTCACAGGTTACCCTGCTTGCTAAAAAAAACTACACTCAATCCATCTCAGGTTGAAAATTACAGGCCAGTTTCACTCCTCATCTTCCTTTCAAAGACACTTGAGCGCAGAGTCTTTAATCAAGTCTCTGAATTCCTTTCTGAGAACAACCTTTACAACCCGAACCAATCTGGTTTCAAACATGGACACTCTACTGAGACTGCACTCTTGTCTGTAGTGGAAACACTGCGATCAGCTAGAGCTGCTGGTCTGAGCTTGGCTTCTCAGGATCTGCCCTCTACTGGTTTGAGTCCTACCTCTCAGGGAGAGTTTCTTGGAGAGGGAAAGTGTCTCAGTCCCACTCTTTGCCCACAGGTATACCTCAAGGGTCAGTGCTTGGACCCCTTCTCTTCTCAATATACACCATATCACTTGGTGCAGTCATCTGCTCACATGGCTTCTCATACCACTCCTATGCTGACGATACCCAGCTCCTCTGATCATTCTGCCAGACGACCACACAGTCTCGACACAGATATCGATATGCCTCTCCGATATCTCGGCATGGATGAAGGACCGCCACATTCAGCTCAACCTGTCAAAGACTGCCAGCCAATCCTTCTGTACAACATCAGATCAGTATCCAGCTCAGTTCCACTCAGCTCACCCCCACAAAGTCTGACAGAAACTTGGGTGTCATCATTGATGACCACCTAACCTTTAAGGACCATGTGGCTGCTGTTGCTTGTTTATGCCGTTTTGCCCTGTACAACATCCAGAGGATCAGACCCTACTTTTCTGAACATTCAACACAACTCCTAGTACAGGCTCTTGTATTATCACGGCTTGACTACTGCAACTCCTTACTGGCAGGTCTCCCAGGATGCACGCTCAAACCTCTGCAAATGATGCAGAACGCGGCGGCGCGTCTGGTCTTCAACCACCCCAAAAGAGCACATGTCACACCGCTGTTCATATCCCTCCACTGGCTCCCAGTTGCTGCATCAAGTTCAAGTTCTTAATACTCGCCTACAAAGCAGCTCCTAAAACGGCTCCGAACTACCTGAACTCCTTCATTCAGGTCTACACTCCCTCCCGCTCACTACACTCTGCTAGGGAGCCTGGTACTACCACCACAAAGCACTAACAAAGCACTCTCTTGAGAGTCCCTCTCAATCTTTAAGAAAGACTAAAGACCAAGCTCTTTAGTGAACAGCTTCTCGCCTGACGGACTGTGTAATCCGAACAAAACAAAACAAACAAAAAAAAGGGAAAAAAACAAAGAAACAAAAAAACAAACCAAAATAAACATTTTTTCTCTTCATCTATGCACTCTATGCATTGTCTTGTAGCACTGCCTTGTAGCACTGCCTCAAAGCAGCCATGTCCTGCTGGACCAGAACGTAGCGTTGTAGGACTTATTTCATCGTCGTCTCCGACTAGTACCTTGCTTGTGTTGTACTGAGATCCCATGTGTACATCGCTTTGGATAAAAGCGTCTTCTAAATGCCAACTGTAACTGTAACTTGTCATCTTGTCTCAGTCTGGGAAAGTGGGATAAAGGGTATTTTTTTACCACTCCAAAATATTGGAGTGGTCCTGTAAGTCCTTTTCCATATGGTTTCTTTTTCATATGGCTTTTACAAACCTGTTGTGACGAGTACTTCATCTGGCAGATGGATGCCTGGCGGTCACAGCCTGCTACACCAGTGACAGGCCCACATACACTGATGTAATACTTCCTGCGGCTGATTTGATCCATGGCCTCCCAGTTCTTAGTGGAGCTGGACAAGCTTTAAGGCAGAGGAAGGAATGAAGTGTTAAAGAACAGGAAAGTTATAATGGAGCAGAGAAAGAGAGGAGGGACGAAGAAAGAGAGGAGTTACACTAAGGATACAGTATACAGCTGAAAATGACTAAGAAGAGACTGGTAATTTGTGGATGCTTTTCATCTGCCCACACTAATTTAGGGAACATACATTTGACAATCAGTAGTGTTTATGGAATGTCTACATTTGACTGGAAGACAAAAGAGATTTAAGTGCTGAATCCTCACTCTCTATGTAATTATCTGTATGGCCAAAACAAACTAGGGCTCCCTATTGTTTTGGTTCCACCATAGTGTTATGACTTGTGTTCAGTCAAAATGCACTGAACTTTCTACCATCTATTTGGACTTCTGAGTAATATAGCAACAGCTAATATTATATGACTCTCTTCACCTTATAATTCTAATTACCTGGAAAGGTCATACTGGAGCAGCGTGTCGGGATCTGTCACTAGACATTCATGAGGCCTCTCGGGACACGCAAAGGATGTATACCAGAGGAAGTTATACGTGTACTTGTCCTCCACCTGAATTCATAGAGTTGTGATAAGAGAAACTAGGAACAATGAAACAGACACTTCCAAGCATGCCGAGTGGTAAATACCTAAGAAAAATGTATGGCAATATGTATGTATGAAAATATACTAAACAATGAAATATGTGTAGTATGAAGTTTAAGTGTAAAATTCTAAAATACATAAACATGTATGCAATAAAGTATAGCCAATGAGAAAATTGGAGTATGAGGAAAAGTCTAAATGTCTATTTACAGCTTATATATGTACGAGATCCTAAAAGTATCATATATATGTGACAAAGTGTACATAAAAGCTTACATATTTACAATATTTTAAACTTACAGATGGAGAAAACATGCAGTATATAGTATACAGAAACACAGGTAAAGGGTGGGAGGGGTGCACTTTACCTGGAATTCAGGTTTACCAGCCCCGGCGTCTCGGTCACAGAGGAAGGAGATGAGGGTGGAACGGAGGGTATGTTCTCTGTTATTGTACTGAGAGCCATTAATATAGCTCAGCTGGATCAGACCGTCGTAGTAAGACAGACGCGAGTTGGACTCCCCCAGACTCCATGACTTAGAACTAAAAACCAGGAGGAAAAAATCATGAGGCTAACGCAGGGACAGTAACACAGTTTAAGGGACTGCCTCCATGATGAAAAGACAAAGTGTAGTGTTGCAGAGTGGATGCAGTTCACAGTTAGCTTCACACTTCTCTGAACTCTAGAAACTTTATCTTTTACTCATATTTTAAGTTTTATGTTAGACTTGGGGTAATACTCATTACTTTCTGCAACCAAATCCTTGACGTCCTAGATTTCAGAGATGCACTCTTATTCTCTTACTTTACTTTACTGTTCATATTCTCTCTTTGTCTACATTTCAAAGCTTTTTAGCTGCAAGTACAGTATATACCCAAAATTTTAAAAAAGAAACCAAAAAACAAACAAAAAAAAAAACATTAACAGTTCATGTTGCAGGACCCGGATATAAGAGTCTATGTGCCTGACTGCGGCTTCACTTGGACTCAAGCTCAGTTGGCAAATCACCCAGGCTATACTGTACATGTTAGTAAGAGATGGAAGGAAGACAGAAGAGAGCTATCTTAGGTTTCAAGACCGAGAGCCAGGCAGTGGGAAAATGATATCCAGCTCCAGAAATATGGCATCGCTACTATCTAATCACTGCCCTTTAGCAAGTTTAATACAGGTGGGACAGAAGGTCCAACTAGGACTAATTCAAGACCCAGATGCCAAGTGCCTCCACTTGACATCTTGCTGTACATTAACCTGCTTATTACACAGTTACGGTCCGAACATTACTCATTTGATACAAAATATTGATTTCATTTTATTTCAAGCTAGAGTAACATTAAGTGACCTCTTGAAGGACTTTCTGCAGTAACCAATGACTTTTTGCCACAAGGTGGCACTAGTTCTTTTGATTAGAAATCAACAACACAAGATTTCTTGTCTATGGAGTGATACATAGGGTTAGATGTAAAACAACAGTCTGTTATTACAGAAACAACGGACTGCTGTTTCACAGAACAAACTTGTCAGAATATGTTAATTTGCCAAAAGTACTCAACAAAACTGTGTAAAAAAAATAGTCGACATTCCAATTTCACTCTCACTGTATGTGTGGGCTTGTTTGTCTGCCAACTGTGTGCCAACAACTGAAAAACTACTCGCTCTGTGAGGACATTTGTACTTGTGAGGCCATTTTGGGTGATCCATTCAAAGGAAAACACAAATTGTGATTTACTGGTTGAAGTAAGAGTTAAGTTTACAATTAGGGTTAAGGTTAGGGTCAGGGTTAATGCCCCCACAAAGACAGTGGGGGCATTACTTGTGATGCCCCCATATGTGTGTGTACCCATGACTGTATGTACTTGTATCTTCTTACCTCTTGTCTACCTGGCAGGCTCCAGCTTTCTGAGGACACTCAGCAGCTGTCACAGAGCCACACACATTGATATAGTAGTCATAGATGCCACTGGTCAGGTTGTAGAAGCCACCGTTGGCTTTGGTGAGGGGCGACAAGTCAAAAGAGAATCCTGGGGGAAAGCAGTGGGGAAGGAGAGGGGGGTGAAAATACAGAGCAAGACAGAACAGTGCACTTTCAAGTTCAACTTCTGTATTTGTGTGTTTGGGTTACACCTTTATGTCTGTTTGTCAGTGCATTTGCCAAAGGTGTTGTTAGCACTGGTGTTTCTCAAAATTAAGACAAGATTTCCCATGTGCGCCATAAAGGAATTCAGCAGATTCCCTGTAAATCCAACCCACTTAGACACAATGTAAAATGCACTGTGGAGGCCAGAGGAAAATGCCAATATCCTCTTCCTGTAGCAGTTTTTTAAGGTAATTATGCTAATAGTGTCTCAAAATTAACGCAGCATAGTTGTGAAGCCAATTGGGGTGGTCCACACAAAGGAAAAACACAAATTGTGGCTTATAGGTTAAGGATAGAGTTATGGTTACAGTTAGGGTTAGTTTAAGGTTAGGGTCAAGGTTAGGCATTAGCTAGCTGTGGTTAAGATTATGCTACAGAGAATGTATGGTCAATGCAATGTCCAAAGATAGTAATACCAACATGTGTGTGTGTGTGTGTGTGTGTGTGTGTGTGTGTTGTCCCCTAGAATCCTACCAGCCTGGGCATCTTCCACCTTGCAGTTGCCTCCCTGCGTCTTTGACAGGACACAGGCAGCGGCGGTGTACCACTCCAACTCATACAAACAACCGTCAGATGAAATGCTCCGAAGGACAGGAGGACTCTGGAGATCTCCTACAGGAGAAGAGAAGGCAAAGATTTGGATCAAATTATAACAGTGTGGCCGTAACATCAGGCTGTACACACAAAAGCAGACTAGACTTAACGAGTCTAGAGAACTGCCACTCTCTTTCTTGGTTGTCCAACCCACCTGGTTTGCACTTAAGGGTCAAGATGGTTTTGATCTTCATGTTGTTGCTGCAAGGATCTCCATCAGTATACATCAGTCTGATATCACTTCCTATTTCAGTCTTCAGGGGAGCAGAGAGGAAGCTGCCCAGACTAGTTGCTTTATGGTCCTTATCTGAACCAGAAAAATACAACCATTAAGCTGATGATACATGGGCCATCTTTTGGGGAAAATTTAGGGCAAAATTTGCCAGCAATGGGCATTGAGTATGAGCAACTGGGCAAAGGACAAAGAGGACAATGGGCAACACAAACTGACAAATTTGACAGCTGAAAACAGATGAACTGGCAACTGCCTTGTTTTTTGTTGTTGTTGTTGTTGTTTTCAAATTTATCCACTACAGTTTCTGAAGGATTTTATAGGCTCATGTATTAAGAGAGTAAATTCTTTAATAATTTTTCCTACTAGCAGCCAACAACTACTTAGCTTAAATTTATGAAAATAAAACTATTTCTAGTTGTTTGATATTTTGAACAGTTTTAACCACTTTGCTCTGTCTGCCATTGTCATTTGAAGTCTTTGTGGTAGAAGTGGGCACGTCGCCTGAACAGTTCTCTTGTCTCTGATTGGCTGAAGTTAACTGTCTATGATCTTGCTCAGCTTGATTTCCAACTAACAAACTGTCTTCTGTGAGAGCATATTGCCAGCAAATTTTGCCCTGAATTGAGGAGTCCTACTGCACATTGTACATGTATATTAGTATATTTCAGAATGAACAGGATGTAGTGGGAAATATGGAATTTAGTGTTTTTTTATCTAATGGTTAAAATTGCGAAATCCATCAGAGAAAAACAGAACAAAAAACAGCAGAAAAAACGATTTAATTCCGAATGTGTGCATCAATCTGACTGCAAATGTAGTAAAACTGAGAAAGCGGGCAAAACGGCCAACACTTGCCCACAGTGCAGATAGCAGAGTCCTCTGGGCAGCCAGCCGCGGCACCTTTTTGAATGACTTTGTGACAGACGTTAAGATAGAAACGTCGTGGGTCAGACTCTGGAGCGTTGGCGTCCACTGCCTCCCAGTTCTCACTGGACTCCGACTCTGCATGGCACAAGAAGAGTGGAAGAGCAACACAAAGAGAAGGAAAGAAAATTTGAGTACGCTATGCCAAAGGTTAAGTAAATGAAGACAAGGAAGAAAACTGCAAGAAAAGATTAAAGTGAATCTTTTCTCTGTTATTTCCCTGCATGTAACACAGTTACACACATTCAATACATTCAGTACACACACTGATTTTGAAAATGGAATGACAATGAAAATCCCACATGTATCATTTCAAAATATGAAATCTAACCCTGGAGGAATGCTTTTTTTCCTTTAAATGGTATGAATGAATGATGGGATGCAGGCAATCAGGCAGGTGGGGCTGAAATGCTGAACAGTAGAATGCAGACAACGTCTGGTGGTGAAATTGTCTGTTGTGGTGTGACACTTTGTGGTACAAGAAAAAGCCAAGACCAAGGGTGCCAAACATATGAATAAAGTGTCAAATGAATTAACTTGGCCAGTTTAACTGTGTAACATAGATTACTTCGACTAACCAAACTCATTTCATAAAATGATACAAAAATAGGCCAGAGGCTGTTGTTTTCACATTTCACATCTGGTTTCATCATGTGTAAAGGACTAAAGAACAAGTCTTTCATTTTCAGCCTAGAAAAAAAATGGCCCTTGTCCAAACATACTTGCCTACCCCTGGTCTACACTGTTGGCCACTGAACACCTCCACTGGAGCTGTTGGGAATTCAATGCCTTGCTCAGGGGCACATCAGCTGTGAGATGAGAGTGCCATTTAGGCCATGCTCAACCAATATTGGTTTTTGAAGTCCAACACTAATATTTTAGACCAAATGAGCATTTCAGCATTTTCACTTTCAAAGGGACATTTTTGTGCCTTATGTTTCATATTGCTCCAAAGCACAATAGTATCGATTTAGGATACGATCTTTGCCAATCTGCCAATCTGGGTTTAGATCCTGAAAACTTTTTTGGATTGAAGATACAGGCTGACATTATTTTGTGCATACATAGAAAGGAATATCTAAGATCTAATCTTTCTTTGTCTCCAATTTTATGCCAAAATAGTGTTTTCAGTATTTGTCCCGAGACAAACCGCTGAAGCAGCACTTGGTAGACTATCATGGCAAGAATAACCAACGCAGTGCTGATCAACTCTACAATTAATATGCAATCAGAGGGCATCACATTAGAGGTGGACAACATTGGTAACTGATTTTCAATGCAGGGATCAATGCTGGCCCAATATATCTGATCTCACCAGGGTATCTTGTGAGGGGTGAAAGGTCATAGTGCTTGCTGCCATCGGTGACCCGACACAGTAGGTCCTCCTTCTCCTTCACACAGGCGTAGGACGTCTGCCAGTCAAAGTAATAGGTGCAGTCTGTCTCACCTGTAAACACAGGAGACCCTCGCCCGCCATTGGCTGTGAAAAACACAGCAGAACAAAGACGATGAAATTAAGTTCAAGTTTCGCCTAAAGAACAATTTGTAGCAGCAAGAAAGCAATTTGCTCAGCAAGTAAATGAAATTGATTTACGGAATTTGGCCAAAATTGTTTTTTAAAGGCTAAGGCTAACCAGTATCTATCAAAACTTTACTACTTCACTACAAACTTTACTATGAGGCAGAAGTGGCAATTAAAGCCTTACTCTTCCTTCAGGCAGACTGTGAACATTTTTGGCTTGGATGTGTGCAAAGTCAATGCAAAAAGGCAAACAGAGCTAGATGGACATTACTTCACGAGAGATGCTGAAAATTGTAGGAATTTTTCAACTTGAGTGAGAAATTGGCCCGACAGTTTAAATTTCTCCCCTTACACAGCATTTACCACAAAAAAATAAAAGTTGAAAATGTCGCAAAATGTCCCTGGCTTCCTGTCAGAACGCAGGGTTATCTTTCGTGTAAACTTTTTTCTTTGTGTCTCACCTGCAGTCTCGTTGCACTCAAAGTTGATAATGGTCATTCTCTGGAAGCCTGTGGAGCATCTGCTGCCGTCTGGGTAGATCAGAGTCAGATCTCCATCAGAATACCTGCAGAAAGAGTGGGGAGAAATACAGCAGAAGAGTGTGAAGAGTTCGGCAGACAGGCAAGGAGGGGTGATGTAAAATGTCAACCTACTGCCACGGGTTGATGATTCAAAGGAAAGCAATAATATACATTAATTAATATACAAAACAATTATCAACCATCAACCCTGGAATGACACAATTCAACACAACCTGCAGGCCCAAACATTAGAAAATGAACGCCTGCACTCACATTATGTCAGATGTAAAGTAGGTGGAGAATTTATGAGAATTTAATTTATTTATGTCATTACTTGAAAAAAATATGAAAAGTCTTCAGCATAGCATCAGGGATGTGTTTCCTTGCTCAAGCCTTCTCTGGAGGCCTTTTTTCCTTATGTTTAATCAATTGAGATATTCTTAAAGCTGGCAGCCAGAGACCGATTTCTGGGTCACAAGCTGGAGGACGTGAGGAGCGAGGAGGAACAAAATGAAGAAATGAGAAGGGCCCTGAATGTAGCAACCAAAGGGTTGTAGACTGACAAGACCAAACTGGTTTTGTACTGACTAGCCAACCAACAGTATGCACTGATGGCACTGACTTATAGAAGCCACTGGCTGAAGGGACTAAAAGAGCGCTGACTTGTATGCAGACAAACAGAGACTGGTACCGTAATGTCTGGTTCTGGTATCTGCCGGCGATCTTCTTCACCTCTCCGTTGTTTTTCACCTGACAGGACGACACATAATCTCCATGGCTGCCACACTCCCCGGCTGTGGTCTCCCCACACACATTCAGGTAGTAAGTGTAGATTTCACTCCCACCGCTGGACCCAGACTCAGCAAAGTATGGATGATCTGTAGCTACACACACACAAATTTGTAAAATTACTACATAGGTCTATAGGAAAACCTTAAACTCAACTGGTTCTAATGATCACATTCCTTACAAGTATGCATGAATACGTATAACCATCAATACTGTTAGTATTCTGACTACTCTTATTAGTATTATTCTTATTTGTATGATTATTATAATCACCAGTCTGGGTTTCAGTGGAGAGTTTTAGTGTCTCATGAGGATCTAAATGCTGCTTCAGAGGCTTTTCCAACCTGAGGAGAATAAAACCCTGTATACTTGACTTTTTGGAATATTTTAGCATGAAATTGAAAGTTACTGAATACTGGACACCAAAAGCTTCAGCCTAAAAATACCACTATGGCCTTCTAAAACTCTACCCATTCGTTCAATAGATACATACACATTGAAAAACAATGCATACAAAAAACAACACCAAAGAATAATTCTGGTGGTACAGTAAAACTGTAGCCTACATTGTTATTATCGTTTATGAATGGACTGTAATAGAGCATTGGAAACACAGTGCCAACTCACTGACTAACAGTGAGTTGGCAAAAACCAATAAGGTCATTACAGAATAGTTATGAACTTCCTCTTCCTCTAGCAGGACTAAAAATACACAGGACTGTGAGCTATGTTCCTCATGGCTTCTATAGTAGAGGGAAAGGAGGTCAGAGAGCAAAAGAATAATTTATGCATTTATGAATGTGGTGTGTGTGTGTGTGTGTGTGTGTGTGTGTGTGTGTGTGTGTTTGTGTGTGGGTCCCCTCATAATCCAAATAAAATTCAAATATCTCTATGAATTTTTACAAGCCAAAATGGGATTTGAATCTTCCACAGACATTAAAGTCACTTTGTCTGGTGGATATGACACTTCTATTAGCCGCTAACCACAGTAATTCACCAGAACTTGGCTGGTTGCTGTTGCCAATTTCCTATCTTGTGTGTGTGTGTGCGTGTGTGTGTGTCTGTCTGTCTGTCTGTGAGTTCTTGTGCTCACATTCTTTAAGAACCAATAGACTTTCAGAGAGGACATGTTTGCAAAGTGGAAATATTTTGCTCCATTTGAGTTTAGGGCTTAGATTACAATTAGGATTTATTTTTTACAACAAAGGTTACATTAGGTACAATGTCAGGTCAGTGTGTGATAGTCGTTAAAGGCAGACTATCTGTCCCACAATCTTTGAACGCTCTGTAGATAAGTCTGTAATTCTGTCCATTAAAATTTGAGGAGAGGAAGATGACATCTTCCACAGGATGAACTCCCAGAGGAGCATTCAACCAGACCAACACAACACAGTGTTCACAAAATTGTATTGCCCTTGGAAACAACCCAGATAGCTAGGTAGCATGGATGATACGCCAACGAAACCAGTGAAATAAGACACTGATAAACGTAAAACATGTCTCCGCGGCAAGCAGGAACCTTGCTTGTCATGGAAAGAATTCCAGAACAAGTTCCGAAAGAGGTGAATAGAAAATATCTTCTCAAATTTGTATTTCTGCTCAGCAACTAGCTGGCAAGGCTTTGGCTGATGTGGTTTCCAGTGGGAGTTATTTATGCATCTGCACAGGGGATACGGAAATGAGGAAATGTCCGGATACCCACATTATTTTGCTACTCATTTTCAGTGCTTCCGAAGGCGGAAGCATTTGAAATTTGCGGGAGCCAACGCGTCTGGCTTGAGAGAAGTGTGTGTGTGTGTGTGTGTGTGTGTGTGTGTGTATGCTTACAGGCCAGGTAGAGGGGTGTAAGATCAATGGAGATGTCATGCTGATCGCTGGTCAGTTTGCAGGTATGGCTCTCCAGATAGTCTCTGTGGCAGGCGTACTCTGTCACCCACTCTATCTCGTAACGACAGTTTGCCTCCGCCGTCATCTTAGGATCACTGCCCTGAGAACCCATTGATAACCTTATATTGCAGCCAAAATTACAACCATTTGCACATATCGATGCAAAAACACCAGTGGGCACATAAAGAATATCTTAAGATGAAAGGTGTTAGTGAGCATATACCCACGTCCACACAGTATTTATTTCCTCACTCTGAAGTTTGATGAGGCAAACTACTGTTAATGCACTTAATGCACTGATCTGCACATTCTATGCACAGCCAGAACAGACTAATACATTAAGAAAACGGCATCTCTTTACTGTAATGAAGACCACTTATGCCATATCACGACGTTATGCCATCCAAAATCCCAGATGATGCATCGTCTCATACCACAATATCCCTATCATTTTGACATATTGCTCAGTCCAATGTAACAAACTGCATTTACAGCTTGGCAACAGACTTTGATGCAGTGTTTGCAGCTTCTAATATGCAAATAAATTAAACAGCTGGCCTCTGTTGCAAAGTTTGAATTGACAGTGAAACAGATTTTGAACCTCCTGGTTTGATATGGAGCATTTCGCTTGTGATTCCTCTTGTGATTTGTCTTGGGTTTTGATTTCGTTGACAGTTTTATGTTGGTGTTTCTTCTATATGACTTGGGGTCTGTGTTCTGGCTTTGTATGTCCTCGTTGTTTGTTGCTGGCCTGCCTGCAAACGTTATTTTATGGCTGCCCCCAAATCAACCACGTTTTTATTAGTTAGTTACTTGCAGGAAAAAAATAAAAATAAAAGTCCATTTGGTAGCTGCGCCTTATGCCTTGCCTTAAATTTGAAACCTTGGATTCAGGAAGTGGCGGCACTCAGTCACTGAGGCTTTATGTTGGCTTACATTCACGTTTACACAATGGATGTATTATCGCGCAGGAAATCCAAAGTGTGGGATTGTTTCGAGAGAGTAAAATGACGACCCGAAGAAGGTGCCAGGTAAACTCTGCAGGAAAAGATTTGCCGTTCGTCATCCTCAAACATGACATATCATCTGAAACATGTAAGTAGCCTAACGCTAGCCAACAAGCATGGCCACTTTAGATAGGCTAGATAAATAAACATATTATCATATATCATCAGTGTTGGGGCTAGTTACTCAGAAAAGTAATACATTACATATTACATATTACTCTCAAAAATAGTAATGCCTTACTTTACTTTATTACTCCCTGTAGAAAGTAACTAGTTATATTACTAGTTATATTACTAGTTACATTTTTTTTCTTTATTACTCTATAATTGCCTGAGATGCATAGGATGGAGGGAGAACAGACAAAGGAAGAGTGTTCTTTAGAGTCTTTATTACGCCAACAACAGACTGGCCTTGCCAATACTGGTATAGGTATGCATGCGAGCTTATTTATTTCGGATTTTGATGTTGGTGGTAGTACCTTACCGTAAATTTCCAAATAGTAGCCCGGGCCATTATTTGCCAAAATCACTCAATTCAACAGGCGATTATAAGGAACCTGTGATTATTGGAACCTGCCATTATTATTATTATGGTAATATTGTCTCCATTCAACCCAGTGCTAACCAAATA
>OMLF01000179.1:4051-21313 GCA_900302615.1 Holocentrus rufus | reverse complement strand
AGCTGACAGACAAGCTGCTATCAGGATCTGTGAGTTTGAACGGCAACCAAAATCTCAGAGTCTCAGTCCAGTCAAGAAATAAAACTGTGAAAAATGAAACTGTAAAACATGGAGAAACCACATGGGAGTGAATGAGAGAGAGGGAGAAACAAAGTCAGAAAGAAAAAAGGAGAGAGAGAAGGACAAATGAGGTTATTTTTCAGGTTTTCTCTTCCTTGAATTTCAGGGTGGCTGGGCTATTGATTTTGAATGAAATTTCCTCTTTTCCAGGGAGGAGGAGAGGAAGGTGTTAATAGAGGAGAGAAGAAGGAAAGACGAAGGGCCCGAGTTAGGGAAGGAGATGATGGGAGAGTCAGAGGAAAATGTAGGGAATGAGAGGAGGAGGAGATGAGGAGGAGGAAGAGGAGGAGGGGGAGGGGTGTGAATGGAAGAGAGGAGATGAGAGGGGAGAACAGAGATGTTTCCTTCCGTCTGTCTGGTGGCTAACCTGATTAGCTTAGCATCACCACAGGACCAGATCCGGCTGCTCTGCTCTGCCCTGGAAACACACACACACACACACACACACACACACACCAGAGCCACACATTGCTGTCTGTCTAGAGATAATGTAGAGAGCAGATGAGACAGAGTGGATAAAGTCTGTGCCTCGATGTGACTGCAGCATGAAGGCTCAGGCTTGTTCAGATATGCAAAGCAAAGTCAGAGTTTGAAGCCTCGTCAGTCGTTTCACCTGCGGCGGTTCAGACCGGACAGCGACCCGCCCCTCTCCTCCTCCTCCTCCTGCTGCTGCTGGGGGGACCAAACCTCTCCTAAACACATTTTGTCGTGTTGCAAAATCAATTTTTCTCCCAAACCGTTGCGGTGTTGCAAACTGCAGCGTGGAAGGAAGTGGGACGTGGCAGTGAAACATGAAGCGCAGCTTTAGATTACAGTCAGACCGGCTCCACTGCCGGGCGCTCCAAATAGAAAAAGTATTTGAACATTTCACTGGAGCGGTCAGGGTGCCTTCTGGGTCCTTTGTCATTTTGTCCAATCGACTTGAAGTACGTTCATGACACATTATTAACCACAACATATGAGCTTCCTAGTTCCTCCTGCCAAACGTTCAAATCTTCTCTCTAGATGCATTTACAACTTCATTCGTCATTCACATGGAAGATGGAGTTCATCATGGAAACATCGTAATATTTGTTAATAGTCCCCAGACAGTCTATTCAAGCTTCTCTACACTTGTAAGCATATTAGTTTTATTATTAGTTTTATTATTTAGAATTTGCTGTGTGCGTCATCCTCCAGCTGCGACAGTTTCTGAAACAATTTGAGCGAATATTTGAACATCCTCACGACGTCTCAGGTCAGACCTCGGCTCTCTGATGTGGATTCGGTGTTAATTGGTCGCCGTGGAAATCAGACGGAGCTGCTGTGAAGATCTTCGTGCTCCAAAGTGACACTTAAACTCCTCAGCAGCACTTCGTCTCTCCAGATGTGTTTTAAACCAAACCTTTTTTTTTACATTTTACAAACGTGCTGCACCGCCCTCTGAATTCCTCACACCTCCTCATGCTCCCTCGCCCTCTCCTCTTCCTCCTCCTCTTCCTTCTTTCTCTCCCTCCAGCTGCTCCTAGCTCTGACATTGGCTTTATGGACAGTTGACATTAGCCTCCTCCTCTTCCTCCTCCTCCTCCTCTTCCTCCCCTCGTTGCCTCCCGTTGTAAGCCTGGCTTCGCTCCTCCTCTGAGCATTGAGCTGCTCCTCTCACCTCCACTCTGGTAAAAATAGACAATAGAGAGTAGAGACTGTTAATAATTCATCTGAGGAGGTTTTTACTGCTTTGCACCTCTCAATCTTCATCACCATCCTCCTCCTCCTCATCTTCATCACCGCTGTCTGTCTGTACATCTGATTGCAGCAGTCAGACATAATGAGTCTAATCCAGGAGGCTGGCTTTAGTCTGACCTGTTTGCCTCGGTTGAGTTTCACTCAGCGACCTTTATTTACCTGAAACCCAGTTGGTCAGACACACAGAGACATTTTTAGACTCTTTCCTCTATCTGCTGATCCTGGCTGCTGCTGCTCTGTAATGTTCTTGGTAATTTCTGCCCAATTTGATTTATAACAGCTGCTGAGACGTTCACAGCGGTCGTCTCTCTAGCCTGCAGTGTTAATATGATTTTTTCCAAAGTTTCATGCAATTTAATGTATTTGCAGTTTGTAAGCTCTTACTTACTTTTTGAAATTACAATATTCCTGCTTTTTGTTTCTTCTGTTTTTGTGAAAGGTTAAAGTCCTGCAGGGTCTCATGCATCCAGCATGTAACTGATATAAGAGTTTCTTATGAAACCAGAGCAGCAGGCTCCCTCTGCACGTCGCCACAGCAGGTTTTAGAAGTGGATAACAGAAGAGAGTATGCATGTAATGAGTTAATTTAATCAGGAGTAACTCTGTAACATAAATAGTTGCTTTTTAAGGTAAATAAAATAAATTAAGTAATTAGTTTGGTAAGAAGCTTTACCCAACACTGGTTGCATCATACTGTTATGTTTGAGACTTTTGTGTGCCTGCATGTTCCAAATAAGAGACAAATGGACAGAGAGAGAGAGGCAGTCAGAGATAAATAGAGAGAGAGTGAAAGTAAGGCAGAGATGTGTGTGTGTGTGTGTGTGTGTGTGTTATCAAATTGGTCAGATCACACCAACTCCCATTTGTGTGTTACTCTATCAGGCAGAGACACTGCTGTTCATCTGCATACAGATGAGGATAGCTCAGTACTGAAATCATTAATAAACCACACACACACACACTCACACACACACACACACACTCACAAGCTAATGAAGACCCGCAGCACTCAACAACCTGGCTGACCAGGGGAACGAGGACGTGAGGAGAGCAAAGTGGATGGGAGGGATGAAAAAAACAGGATGGATGAGGAGGAGAGAAAAGACAGGAAAGTGTGTGGCCAGCTGTGCCCTTTTATAATGAAAAATGATAACCATCAGACCAGAGGACTTAAAGGGACATTAAGTTATCTGTGACCTCTATCGACCCCCGTCCCTCCGAAAACTTCCAGTCCCCTTGAGCTACAGCGGCCGGTCACTGACACAAACAATAAACTTCACCACACAGAGGAGAAAAGCTGCGTAATTAGAGCTGAGATCCAACAGAAACATGCAGTGATAGAGGTCATACATCACTCCGCTCAATACCAGAATAAAAACACTGCTGCTTTGTCAATTTGCTTCTTTGCCCTGAGAACAAATTATGACTCTTCAACAGTGGAAAAAGTGAGTTTTGAACGCCAGAAATCTCCTGGATCAGTCAACGCTCAACACAAATATGATTATCACAGAAAGAATCTTACCTTTCACCTTTATGTTTTTTTATCCACTGGCTGGATGATTTCCAGCTTTACCATGTTACTAGGAAAAATTTTAGAATAGGAACAAAATGTTCAACAGTAGCTGATAGATTAGTGACCAGCTGCTGTTATAATTTACTAACAGCTGTCCAGTTGCTGGCTGGACCACAGCAGCAGGACCAGACCTACAAACACCAATGTCTGTTCCTGACTTATAGATTTTGTTGCATCTACATTAAACTAAGATATTCCAGCTGCTTTTAAAATTTTTGCATGGTTATTTGTGAAGATATATTGATGGGCTTCTTTTCAACACCGGCAGCCATACCTCAAATAGTGGGCGGGGCTTTTATTTAGCTGCAGAGGATACCAGGCCTTTATTGGAGGCAGGCCTTTATTAGAGAGAGGCCTTTATTTCTAATTCTCTCTATTTTACCTATCTATACTTCTCTAAGTATGTTTGCTCATGTTTTAGTACAAAGCCTCCTTGTTTTCTGATCAGCTTCCTCTTTTTGGACCAACCGGGAGAGGGGGGAAGCACTGGGACTCAGGGTGCTTATTTTTCCCCCTCTCCCGGTCATTTTTTTTAGTGCCCTCTCCCGTTTTATTCTTCATTCCCAGCATCGACTGCAGCTCATTCCAAATTTATTGCACGATCAGAACAGGATATGCATACACAGTCCAGCCATATTCTAGGTTTTGCCGCAGTCTTGTTGCTGGTAATTTTCTCCTCTGCTAACAAACGCTAACCAGCTGTTTTAGGGAAATGAGAACAAATGCAAAAGAACCACTTAAACTTCACCGTGTCGAGGTACGCCTTCATGTTTGAGCAAATTACCCTTAAATTATCTCAGAAAGAGTTCTGATCAGAGACGAGTTTCTCTCTTTAGTGCGAGTGAAGATAAACGTCCTCGCGGCTTAATCAGCGCTCCTTTTCCAAGAATCTGTGTGAAAGCAGAGTCAGACAGATTCACCGTTAGATAGCTCCCGTTGGTCTAATTGGAATCATCTTTTCTCCCGGTCCTGTGCTGCCATCCTCAACAAAGAGATGCAGACTAACCAGTTATTATGGCGTTCAGATTATGTGGTAATTGAAAATGAGGTAATGTGGGCTGGGAATGATAGTAATTGAAAAGGAATTAAGAGGAGATTAAAGCGAGGTCTTATTAGATCATTTGCTCGGGGTTGATTCATGTGCCTGGCTGTGGTAAATTAACTAGGCCTTGGTGTATCGTCTCAGCTGATTAAAATGTCTAGCTGTGGTTTACTGAGGCAGCCCAAACTCACATACCTGTAATAGTTATGAAATTAAAGTGCCTGGAAACCTCCAGTGACTCCATTTTCACCTCCTAGAAGTACATTTTGTTGTGATGCAATATCAGCCAACAGTTTGCTCACCGCCTGCAAGTGCCTTTTCTTTCCTGGAAGTTTCGTCTTATTGGACATTAAAGCAGGAGGAACTAGGAACTGGTTTCATTGGTGCAGCCCAACCTGAGGTGGGAAGACTCAGATAGCTTCCTAATAGCAGAGTGTAAGCCTGAGGCTACGTTCACACTGCAGCTCAAAGTGCTGAAATGAGACGAGTAGTAGAAGTGTAAGCACTAAAACAGATGTGACTTTTGTTATTGTTACTCTGCACACATACAATGTCTTTTCTCACACCGCTGTCAGGTCAGATTGGTGTCAGATGAAGCAGATATGAACAGTCGTCCAAAAAGCTCATGAGGGGCTGCAGTGTGAGCAGCCTTATAGAAGAAAAAAAAACATGTAGGACTTTATCATCAAGGGGTAGGTAGTAGAAACTGCATTTTGTGAATTGCAAACTGAAACTGGAGGCACTCATCGCCCTCATTTTGCCACATTATCAGCACTTGAAAAGCACTTGAACCTTCTCTAATGCAACTGCTGCAGCAGAAGCTGCATTCAGCATGCATCAATCAGTCAATCAATCAATCAGTTTTATTTAAAGTGCAGAATCATAAGAATCATAGGACAAAACATACAGCTAACAAAATATAAAAAGACTACAATAAAAACAGCAATGTAAAGCAAATAAAATGATAAAAATTAAAATCAAATCAAGCAGTCAAGCAAAATAATAACAAAAGTTAAACTAAAACAACCACAATACAACAGGAATATGAAAGAGATATTAAAAGGAGGTGGAGCTGACGAGGCTGTAATGAAGTGAATAAAGGTTTGTTTTCAGTCTTGATGTAAAGATTTTGACTGAATATGTGTCTTTAACGTGCAGTGGAAGGCCGGTCCAGAGATCAGGTCCACGGTAGACCATCGCTCTGAAGCTGATGTTTTTTGTTAACTGAGGGAGTGACCAGGAGGCTGCGTGGAGAGAGCAAGGAGGGCGTGCCGGCATCGCCTCGGTTTTATCGGCTGACATATTACAGCGCCGCGTCGCGTGTCTGCGGTGATTGACGGGCGTTTCCACCGGGTGACGTAGCAGCTCTCGTTGTGGATTGAGGCGTTTCTGATTTTAATGACACAGCTCTCTGGGTAGCTCGGCTATTTCCAGACCTACGACGATGCCTCCTATTATTGTCGCTGTCTCCTGCCACGCTGCCTGGCTGCAGCGAGGAGGCAAATCCACAGTGACTCGCCCAGGGAAACACCTCCTCCGAGAATCCTCCTTAATGGACAGATATGGGTCAGCGCTGCCACATGGACTCGCTGCTGCAGCTAGAGAGATAGTGATATATATATAAATATATAAATGGCTCCTGTTTTTTTTTCCTGTTAATGGAAAGTGCGGAGTCCCCTGCAGCATTTCACCTTTTTAATTTATTGTGTAGTGACAGAAAAAAGAGTAAAGATCAAGGTCCTCCGATGATTTAAGAGAGGCGGAGGCAGGGCGGAAAAGTGCCTCCAGTCAAATGTTGATAAATTCGAGCTCGTAAGATTTCCAGCTCTCCCACGTTTGCGGATTATGAGCCATCATTTAGAGATCCTAATCTACCACTTAACCGTTAAAATAGTAAACATGGAAAGTACATTATGATGCACTGACCACTTTAGCAACGTAGAGCTTGTTGTTTAAAATAAAATATTCCATATCACCATAAATCGAGAAAACTATATTGTCTTGCATCAGTGTGAAAGATGAGAGAAACCAAACCGCTGTGACGTTCAGCGCTCTTGTTTTTCTGTCGCTCTTGTTTCTCTTGTCTTGGTTTAGTTTGACAGGACAGTGACCAGAGGAGGAAACAAACTGATGGATAGAGTTTTTTTGATGATTTACTCTCAAAAATGTGGTTAACAAGAGTATCTTCATGATTGGTAACTATAACGTTTATGAAATTAAACGGTGATTCATTCCATCGCTCGTTAGCAGGGCAAATGAATATTATCACCATCCAGTTAATTTCCTCCACCCTCGGCCCGGTTTTATGTGGGCATGGAGGTTGAAGGCTTTGCAAACAGCTGTCATGCATCGTTTTACAAACCTTTCCATCAGATTTACAGCTGTTGTGTGCAGTAAATTATAGAGTGAATCATAGTAGAGATGTCAGCGTGTGGCACTGACCTGCCGGCGCTGACGGCTACATCCTGTGGTTGTTTACAGTCAAACCTTCACTAATTAATGAAACAATCTGCAACTTAATCGTACAAATAAATCCCAGTCCATGAAGGCTTTGTGTCTTTATTATTGCACTGTGTCGACCACCAAACCAAGATCAAGAGAATCTTATGGATTATCATTTTGGGACAAATCTTTATTATTATCATTCCCATTCAGGAGGATGAGGGGATGTTAAGCCACATGTGACAAAATGTGTATCAGTAAATCTGACTCTTCTACCAGTCAGTCAAACTCCAGTCTGTTTTCTGTTGTAAAAAGCATCTCTGTGAGTCTCTGGCCTCCCATGGAAAAAAAAGCCTCTTATTTTAAATCTGGGAGAACAGTTTAGGTCTTACCCTCCTCCCTAAAACCTCCTCTCTGACCTCCCAGTGTTGTTAATGTTCCATCGTTTGTCTATATGAAAGTTTCACAGTATGATTATCTTGGTCCAAATGATCTCATTAAGTGTAAACAGGTGAGAAAGCAATTATTATTCCGCTTTGGTTTTGAAGTGCTGCTTTCAAAGTGTCATTTAATCACAATATATGAAGTTATATCCCGATGTATACCAGTTATAATGCCATTTTTCCCATGTTGTCCCCTGAGTTTGAGTGAAACTGTTCTTTAATTTCAGCAGCTCACTGTAGATCCATAGATTTCTAGATCAGTATAATGGGTTTCGAGCGTGCACTGTGTCCACACAGACTGAGAGGTTAATTTCTAAATTGTTCAAACACAGTCAGTTTAAATTGTTGAGTAATTAGTGAGCAGTGCAGAGGTCAGAGCCGCCACACCCAGACTGGAGATAAAGGAAAATATCTCCAAGTAGAAAATGTTGATTTTGTCTTTATATTTTTATCTCTTCTGCTCGACCTTTACCTCCGTTTCTGTCGGCATGTTCCTTCTTTTTTTTTTTTTTCCTTTCACCCTTCAACCTCTCCTGTTTCAGTGCAGTTCTCATTAATAGCTGAACATCTTTTGACCGCGTATGGACTGTTGAATTATTCATCGCACGCCGCGTCGCTGTTCAGCATGAAGAACGACACGCCGCTCTGGAACGAGCACAGACGAACATCTCTGGACTGTTTAGTGACGTTTGTGTTGTTCATTTATTTATTTAATTTTATTTTGTCAGCCTGTCTGCCTCTCTGTCTCTCTCCCCTCCATTCACCTGTCTGTCTGTCTGTCTGTCTGTCTGTCTGTAAATGTGTGTATCTGTCTGTCTCTCTGCTGGCCGGTCTGTCTGCTGAGAGTTGTCAGTAATGAAAAGGCCAGTTTAGCATGGAGACACACGGGGCAGACAGCATGTGGGCCAGGCTGACTGACAGGGCCTGTGTGTGTGTGTGTGTGTGTGTGTGTGTGTGTGTGTGTTCTCTCTAATAATCTTTCTATACTCCACATCAGGCAAAGCAGTGAGCATTAGAGATTGAAAAAACATTGACTACTCACAATAGTAGTCTGCGTTCATCACAAGAACCACATCCTTGATCTATGATGTCACAGCACACAGAGCACTATCTTTTCAAATGTCAAAGGTATTCCTATTTCCCTGCATCTGTAATTCAGCACTAGAGTCCATGCTCATAAAAGTTAACAGTTTTGGAGCAGTTTGCCAGTGTTATTGGCAGAGTCAGTTTCGCTGTAGGCATGGCTTCGGTGGATTCACATGAATGAATGAGCTAACCTCACAGCAAAAACAGTAATATTCATTGAATCATGTGTCTGTTTTGTCATAAGTGTCAATGTCTGCAAAGCGAGCATTTATGAATGTTAGCCTTGAGCCTGAACCACCAGTGAAAATCATGTAATAATTTATCTTAATGCTTTGAAAAGGCCTTTGAAACAGCCCTTCACTACTTGGATATTTCCTTTATCTTACTCTCTTTAAATCAGACTTGTTATAGTTTCCTTAATCTGTCACCTCTAATTCTACATTAGCACATTACATTACATGAGACTTTTGTTTGGCATACACTCACAAACTTTAAGAATATCTAATGAGTTTGACCCTGTCATAACCTGTACAGTGTTGGACTGGAATATTTGCTGAGAATTGGGGGTGGGGGAGAATCCTTTCCTCTTGTCAGAATAAAACATTTATCTTAAATATGGACACTTATTACATTATGACATCTCATTTATTTTGTTATTATTACCATATTCAAGTTAGCTAATCTTTCATTAAGATGCTCAAACTTTCAGCAAATTTCACTCTTAGCTATAGCTGGAGGTGAGATGCTCCAGCATTTTTAGTTATACAAGCACTTCTTTTAGACGGAGCTTCTGTGGATGCAAAAATATGCAATATTTGTAAGGTGTAAACAACCACATGCATCAGGCAGGAGTTTTTTCTAACTCTTTAATTTTATTCCACAGCAAAATGTCTAAAAATGATGTCTTTGAGGGTGCAAACAAAAGTTTCAAAGGGAAACATTTTTGGAATTATTCTTAAACTTTTTTTGTGTGCCATGTAAGTTAGACCATGTTAACTAAATCAAATAACAGGAAGGTCAGCAGGCAAAAATAAATGAACAGATATTGTTGAACGACTCATTTTAATGTGCGGTATTTCTGGTGAGTGCTCATGAATCCCCCCTTTTACCCACTCATACTGCCCTCGCCCTCTAGCTGTCACTGTGGGGTGCTGCTCACACTGCCTGCTACGATGGAGCAGTCACCCAAAATAGGAAGCGGGACAACCAACGAAGGAGCAGGAATCATTGTCTCGGACGAAGATGTCAGTGCGTGAGTGGAATCCAGACAGCCTGGCAGGTATTCATTGAATGAGATCAAATGAACTGTTCTCTCAAAATGGGATGTCTGCTACTGGCCCAGGAAGGACTACGGATCGTTGGTCAGTGAAATTTCTGTAACATCATATTGAGCTTAGATAGCCTATTTACATACAAGTGTTGTGCTGAATTAGCGCATAAGAATTCATATTTTATCTTTATTAATGTAAACTTAAACACGATGACTGGTAATGCATTGAAGAGAAATTTTGTGGGGTGGGCAGCATTAGCTGTCGAGCATGCATGTACTATAATTGTGTGTCACGAAGAAACTGACACCATACTTTGCAAAAAGTATCAAAACTTTTCAGGTTCGAAAGGTATCAAAGGAACTGATTCTGTGAAAAGAACAAGGCTGCCCATCACTACAGCATGCTACCCGACGAGCTTACTTAGCTTTACCTAACTACCTAGCTTACATAGCTCATACTGTCACGGTTCTGTTCTTTGGACTCTTGTTTTCTTTGTGTTTGGGACTCCTTAGGTTATGGACTTGTGTTTTGGGGTTTTAGTTTTGTTTTGTACTCTTGCGTTCCTTGTGTTTCTTGTTCTGGTTTTCTGTCCCTGCTCTGTGTGGCCCTCCTGTTTCCCTGTAGCTCTTCCCAGCCTGTGTTCCCCTGCACACCTGTCTTGTATCAGTCTCATCAGCCCGGTCTTTGTGTTCTTGCCGTCCACACCTCTTGTTGTCTCAGTTGACCAATCCCAGTGTTCCCCTCCTGTTCCTAGTGCCTCCCCACTCCAGATGTGTCTTGTTCTTGTGATTAGTTCTGTGTCTATATATACTGGTTGTCTCCCTTTGGTCTGTGTTAGATCATTGCTTCAGTTTTGCTTCTGTTCAGTTTTGTTTGGTGTGCTTCAGTCCTGCCTATTTCAAGTGCCATATTCCCTGTGTTCCTGTTCTGCTGTTGTAACCTGTGTGTCATGAAATTGGATTATACAACATGACTCTTCAGTTCGCCTGTCTCTCGCATTTGGGTCCACCTGCCTTGCCACATATGGCTACTCTGAATTTGGGGAGTCAGCCTAGCTAAGGTTGTTTCAGGTCATGGCAAGAGCACCAGGCTTCATAATATTAGCTAGCTTTTCTCTTCTAATTTTTAAGCTAATTTCATGGCTGATGTACTTCACACAGCTGGGTTTAAAGCAAAAGCATTCATTTTTAATCGTTTGTGATGTGCATATTTTTGAAATACCCAGTGAATAAAAATTGTATCTCAGCATTGACAAAATCGCCGTTTTCACCTGTAATGCGTCACTATGAATCACTTCCCATCAAACCATGGCCCAATTGTCAGGAACATTCTGTTTTTGTGAGTATTTGAATGATGGGACCTCTCACTCTGAAAAAGCACATTAAGAGTGTGCTGGGCGACGGGTCAGGGACGAACACATCTGACACATTCAAAGTGTGCTGAGCAGTTCCACGGAGCTTTCATCTGTGTCCTCTGCCTAGCTATCACTCAATAAGCTCAGTACCACCAGGACAATATCTTCAGCTCCTATGATCAACCAATGCATAACATCAAAGATCTCCTGAAGAATGGACAATGGGACAGCCAATGTACAGTTGCATAACGTTCACATTTATTTGGTTTCAAGTCCTAACACATTCTAAACATGCTTTTAACACGTAATGGATCACATTCTTCACAGGTAGTTAAAGTAACAAGAGCAGACGAGATTTTTTTGAAGAGAAAAACATAGTAGGCTAAAAGGCATTTCAATTGTCTATTCACAGGTGATGACAATGTGTAAATTAATTTCTTCCCTGAGATATGCTATGATTTTTCTGCTCTTTTACTTCCCCCACACTCTTCTCATCTTGTGCTCCTGTACAAGGCAGAGCTGTAATAACTAGGGTTAGACTGATAAATTGGTTTGCCAATACTGTTCTTTTATTAAAAAATATTTTCCTCACTGACCAAAATGACCTAGAAACAATATGCGATGAAGTTTCAGTTTCATTGTATGCAATGAAACTGGTTTTCTTTGGACGTTTTGTTCATTCACTTAACTTTTCAATATGCTTTCTGCAAATTAATTGTTCATTTAAAGGCAGTGGTGTATGCATGTGTTTCCTTGGAGAATTTCAGTGTCTCATGACGGATTTTCTGGAATTTTTAGGCATGAAAATGGTCAAAAACTTAAAACATGGTATCTGCCTTCCAAAACCCATATCATTCAAACCCTAGTTTCAACCCTGCAATAGACTTAATAGTCTGTCGGTGATCAAGTGACAGCATCAGGGTCAGACGAGCGAGGAAAAGCATGTAAACATGGCAGTTTGATCAGAATTACATTCTCCAATTAACAATAGATCACAAGCAGCATTGCATTGATAAAGTCAAACATGATACTGGTCTTTTAGCCCCATCTTAACACTCCACATTACCTTGAAATGTCTAACAATGAACAAGTCATGGAGCACGACAAAACTGGCATATTATGATGTGGTGAATATAGTGTACACAGCAAATACTGATTCACAAGATTCACAATTAAGTATTTCATAAAACCTCAACAAAGGAATAATAAATCACCAGTTAACTGCAGCAAGGACAAATGAATGCCAGTATGTTGAAATTGTCACTGATATTTTTCCATCTTTGGTATTGACTTCATGATAACAGGGCAGAGTAAACTAAAATATGACACTAAATAATGGAAAAGGAGGAAGAGGGTCCCTGAAATTAACAATTATCAAAGCTGAAACGAGACATTATCAACTTTGGTTTAGCAAGAAAGTGTGATAGGATATAAAACTAGCCTGAGGTAGCAAGGAATATGAGGCAACAAGTTTATGCATTAAAGTAAAAAAATAAAAAATAAACAGGTATCAGCGCTTGTTATAAATCTGAGAGGTCACTGAGTGAAATAAGAGACACAAAATAACAGAACATTGGTGCAATGAAACCAATAAATAAGATATTTAAAAAAAAAGATCATGTATTTGAAAGCAAGCAACATGATGACAAAAGAGGTAGTTTCAGAATAGAAATTGCAAATGACAAATCCCTGGTCTGTAAAAAATACAATTTAGAAAATAAACACTTCAACACGTATATCAAAATATGAATGTGATACAGTTAGGAGTCAGAGTGGTGGAAGTAAGGTCGTGGTGGTGATTTTTTTTGGTTGAACAGTAACAGAGACCCTGAAATGGTTCAATCTACTGCTAAGGGTCCTTCTACTGAAAGTAAAGTCTTCCTTCGGATCCTCTTACATTGTTCGATCTGGGATGTTCGATGCATGCCAGGAGGTATGAAGTGTTGCAATTTACTTTTTTTTGCTTTTGGTTTACCCACTTTACCTCAGCCTGCCTGGTCTACTTTGGTGAGTGATTTCCTACATTTCCCAGAATGTCAAACAATGTTTAAGGGAGGATTCTCATAGACTTTGAGGCAGACTGCACTCTCAGACTTGTCCCCTAAAAAGTCCCTGATCCCTGAGATTAAATTAAAAATGTTTAAACCCAGTCCTGAGGCTGAGCATGGTGAAAGCTGCATAATGATTGATGTACACGTTATGGAACGCAGAGACGGAGACGTAAATGCTCTCCAGAATCCTACTGGTAGATAGTGTAATCTCACCTATGGATTGGGGTGAAGTTACAATCGTGCCAAACACAAAATTCACATTTTAAATGATTCAAATTATATTTGGGAGTATAAAAAAGGCCCTGTGAGGCTTCAAAGTTGTCTGCGCTGTCCCCATAAACTGCAGCACGTCGCCTCATTCACGTTTTTCATAAATGAAAAGCCATACAGAAACACTTTCATGAACAGCTTGGACAAGGGAATGAGGTATTAAAAATTACATCTCCCCCCAAAAAAGTAAAGAATTCAAAGTAAAGCAAATGATAGGGGTTGTCTTCACTCCAAAAAACTATGAATACATGAAAAACAGCAACAACAAAAAAAACAACAAAACATTCACAATAACTACAAGGTACATGAAAATGTATAAAAATCAAAACATGGAAAGGACGCTAACTGAAACATTTGAAAGAAGACAACTGCATTGGACTGGTGGTGTTGTTAAGGCTGCATACAGAGAGGTAGCTGGAAACAGGAGAGAAGCTGCAGCATCGATACAATCATAACCATTGTCGTCATACATTCTGAAGATGCCGCAGCCCCTCGGTTGATCAGTTTTTGAATGCCATCAGAGGAATCCACCCTGCATGTCTCACCTTCAAACCACATCCCCTTTCACTGAATGGAGGAAAAAAAACGTTGAGGAAATAAAGCGGAAAAGAAAACACTTTCTACAAAAGGACCTACAATGTCCTGAAACCTACATCTACTAATACTACAAGTACATCAGCATGATTGCTGAGTAACTCCTGAATGCAATACATAACACTCACTTTACCCTGTTTAGATCCAGGTCGGCAGGGACCTGAGAGAGAGGAACACACTGGGTGGGCAGTGGCCGAGGTCATGGGTCAAGGTCTCCGAACCTCACCGTCGTGTGCAAAAAAGAGAGTCGTTGCAAGGACTGCATTTTGTCTGCATTTCAAATGTTCGCGTAGCGTATCGTATGAAACGGCTTAGAACTTGAGGAATCGAAAAAGACACTTCAAGCGGTTGAAATGATCATCTCATACTTCAAAAATAAAGACCATTTTCTATGGCTTTTTAAACAATGTGCATATCTGTCACAGAGGGTATGCAAGCCGGAGGTCACCTAAAATCCCCTAAACCAAGCCCTGACTGGCTGAGACATGGCCAGAGCAGATCAAACTAAAGCTATCCCGATCCAGCATATAGGTTAAAGTAATAATCCGCAACATTTATATTAAAAGTAAGTGTCCATTTTGCTACTCTCTATTGCTATATAGCACAATAGTGATTCAACTTACATCCAGTTCATGAAAGCTTTTCCATTTGCCATGTCTGGTAGCTCTTTCCTGCTACACAGGAAGTGATGCACTTTACATTTTCAGTTTGGAAAAAACAAAAGAAGCACTGGGTCGCTAGCATGAGCAGTGACAGCCACCATGGCTTAACGGACAAAGAAGAGAGTACCACCTACAAACACTCCAACATCGATAGAAAATCCAAGGAAAAAGATTTCAAAGAGACTTTTTTATAATAGGAGAATAGAAAATGGGAAAGTTTGAACCACTAAAAGATGGTGAGAGACACTATCAGCCAATATATACTTTCTGATTTTGCGCAACCACACAACTCCCCCAACTTTCGCACAAGTTGGGGCAACAGCTCAATGACGCTACAAGCCCAGACAAGACAACCGTTAGCTTATTTGACAACACAGAATGTACACGGCTAAAAATTGAATTCATGTGTTTTTGAAAGAATCTCTATAACCCAGCTACATGCCTGACATGACTGTTCACAGTTACCATGGACTGCTGCAAAGCAGAACATGGTAATCTTTCTGTTTCTTGGGGCTGTGGATACCGTGTGCCTCGGTGAGTGAAAAAAGCTTTTCTGTGGCACTAATGCCTCTTGGAACCAATTTTATGACTCTATGTTGTCCTAAATATGAAAAGCAAATGACAATTCATACACCAGAACCAGAACTAGATATAGGCAACTTCCCTTTCAAAGAAATAGGATTCTGGTTGTAGTGGACACAATCTTACTGCACATGGGTGTTTCAAAGATGGCACCCAAGAGGCCCATCTCCTCCTATTACAAAAAAGTCTCTGTTACTGCCCACACTGCATGACTGACAAGTGATCTCTGGGAAATACAGTGCAGAAACACCCAGCAATGAGTGCTTAGCACCAAAAATGGATTACCGCGGATTACTACATTAAACAAACTAATATTTGGGACCCTAAATTGGTGATAGTGTGTCAACAAGAACTGTGCCGAGGCTCAGCAGGCCTTGGAGGTAGCAGGGTGCATTGCAAACCACCAAGGAACCAGGGGCAAAAACTCAGATTGGGAGTCATGTCTGCTATGTCTTTCTGTACTGTCTGTGTCTCAGGAGCAGCATTTAAAATGAGATCCGGCAACATACTCGTCTGTCCAGCAGAGGGTCTCCCCTCTGACACAGATCTATTCATTTCTTATCTTGATCCTTCATTGATAAGAAATCATTTCATCGAGCTATCAGCTCCCCACCCATCTATGGGTGTTTGAGAAAAAAGCTTTGCATAACACTTTGGTCAAAAAAAAAAACAATAAAACAAAACAAAACAGAAAAAACAATAAAACTAACAGCAAACCTACCTATCCTCCCCTTCCCCTGCAATAAAGCCTTGCATCCCCAGTCTATGATTGTAAAAAATACCCGTATGCTCCTTTTTCGATGAAGATCCCACAAATCCAACCGCTGTCACCTTGCTCGTGGAATGTTAAATTGACAAGACCACCTCCTATAAACAGGATGTCTGTGATTCCATGCGGATAGCAACATTTTTCTGATTCATTCTGTAATTTCAGTGTTACAAAACACTGTTTTCAAATGTTTGATTTATGCAGCTCCTTTGAACATTCAGTCTCTGATTGAGGTGCCAAAGCATCTAGAGGGATTTCGTTTTAGACTGGGCAACTCTTCATTTGAAACAGCAAGAAAAGGTACCTGAAAATAGCAACAACATCTTCCTGAGGTAGTCTCAAAACACTCGTTCACATGTGTCTATCCGTCCCCGTCTGAATAAAATAAAATCTTTTAAAGTCTAGCTCTAACAATGGCAACACCGACACATTGAGCAAATTGGATACACACTTGTAAACTCCAAAGACCAATGCATCTATGTGCATTTGTTTTGTACAGAAGCATGTGCACAGTGTAAATCAGCATACATTCAGCTCTGTCGTGTAATAAATATATAAAGAAAAAAGTAACAAAAAAACTAGCTGCTTGTCACATTCACAGGAGGGGAGACCAGTCCCTCGACCCCCCCTGGCCGGGTGGCCCGGTGCTCATGAGGGGGGGCGGGGGTCTAGTTTCCAGCGGAGGGTCCTGTGGTCACACAGGGCGACGGGCCGGTCCTGTAGCTGGTCAGGCTGGATTTGCAGGAGTGCAAGACTGCTTTGAACAAGAGGGGGAGCTGCTCCAGAGGGACATTTACCAGCTTCCCTGGAAACACACACATCCCACAGAGTTTAGTTTATTTCATGTGCCTATACATATACATGAGGAACGCCTAAAGCTGCATGAGGCAATTTCACACATCGGTGCACCCAAATTGTAGTGAAAGATCAGTGTTTGAATTTTGCAGATTGCGGTTTTAGTTTTTCAAACATTTCTCACAGGCGGAGCCACTCTGGAGGCAGAAACAGTTCCACTGGTGGAGTCAGTGGAGCTGAAGAACCATGTTTTTTTTTGGACTAAGTACTAAGACTGAAGCCCAGTGTAAAAGAAGAGAGGTAAGAGAGGAGGAACTTTATATCATGAGGCTAACTGAAAAAATGTAATCTACCCAAATGATCTATTAGGTTTAAACTAGTCTAGCCTGTAGCACCCTGGGTAAGCCAGTTAGGTAGACTGCTGACCTTCCAAACAGCAAGAACCATGGTCATAAATGAGTGTTATTTCAATTTCATTTTTCTTAT
>OMLF01000177.1:24990-65218 GCA_900302615.1 Holocentrus rufus | reverse complement strand
CCTTCAAATTGTATGGTTTTATAAACAAGTTTCTCAAAATTCACCCGGCAGCAGCTGGAGGCCGGATGATGAAGTGGCCCAGCATCATGATGCAAACAGAGCAATTCCACTGCTGCAGTTGGAATGAAGTGCTTTGCTCAATGGCACTTAGATGGTTTTAGAGGTGGGGAGAGCATTCCTACAGGCTGCTGGTTACAAACCCACCTTACCCTCCAGTTACTGTTCCACTTCAAACACAGGGCTTTTGTGTTGCGTACCGCAGGTCATGATGCTGACGTAAGCGCCAAGGCCGTCCTGCGGGCTCAGGTGCATCACTGTGACATCGTGGGTTCAGATCTGACCTCTGCCCTTGATCACATGCCAACTTTTCTCTCTCTCCATTGTGATCTATCAAATAAAGTTAAAATGATCTTAAAAGCTTATTATCATTATTAACAGCCCAGGAAATATAACTGCAAGCAAGGTGTTTTGGCTCATGTGGGATGTTTTCTGTTCTAATTCCTCCTTTCTCAAAAATAAAACGCAGGGCAGTTTCTGTGTTTAGGCTCCTACCTGTTTGTGTGCTGAAGAAACAGGCTGTTGTTTGAATTTCACTTCAAGTTTTAATCAAGACTGAGTCAGCTTGTAAACCTGGACGACAGCCAAACAGATTTTTCATTCTCTTCTTTTTTTCTTCTGCTACACAAAGGCAACTGGACTTGCTTGTCCAGCAAATCCAGTTGCCTTTGTATAGCACTTATGAGTACCATGACCTGGATGAATGAGAATCTTCGCAGACATTCGCCTCTTTTATTATTTTCTGAAAATGATTTTAATAGGCACAGAGTGTTGCATAGCAGCGTTTTTTGGGCAGTTATCTGTCTCTTTTTCCCTGAATGCATTTGTCTTGCCCGATAAGTATCTGCAGTATCGTGTGTAATCCATTCATTTGCACAAATGCTTTGCATGATGAAAATGGTTGCGGACTGTGAGGGGGCTTCATAATTGGTCTACCAGTTGCTCCCCTGCCAGATAGGGCACCAACTTCTGTCTGGAGAATTAATTTGTTATCCCCTCCCACCGACTGCACTGCACACTTCACACTTAAGGATCAGCTACAGTAGCCTACACCAAACTGTGTCAGCTGGCACAGACATGGCGTGTAACTTAATGAAGTGAGAAAAAGGCAAAAAAAAAAGGAACAAAAATTTCGCCTCATGCCTCAAGGGCTCAGCTATTAAAATGCAAAAAAACCCTGGTGAGATGATGTGGTTGGCGAGGATGGCAGTTGACAAAGAACATGTTCTTATTTACAGCTGCAGCCTTGGGGCGCAGTTGGAGGGCGAGGGAGGTTTATACACACATACACACACACTCACACCTTTACACCTCCCAGTACAACCACAGCCGTGTACTGTCGGCCACTGAGCAATTCCACTGGAGCAGTTGTGGGGTCAGCGCTTAGCTCAAGGGGACGTCCGCAATTGCCGTTGAGGGAGAGGAGAGTGTAACATGCTTGGCTGGACCAAAACAGGGATAATGCACACACTCCCCTACTTGGCCCCTTGTTCACTTGTTGGCATCAACAATATCTAGCAGGCCGACGGCACAGCTTCACTAAAAATGACTCATCCAGCAAAGATCTTCCAAGTGACAGTGTCACCCAAGAGCTGCAATCATCTAGTCCTCTTTAATCCAACCTTGTACAGTAGCCGACTTCGGTCCACAGTGAAGAATTATTAACATGATTGAAGAGTTTCATTATATCATGTTAATGAGATAAATCAAAGTATCGGTTTGAGTTTCGAGTCCTGTGTTTAATCCACAGTAGTTTAGTGAAAAGCTCATGAGGGTTCATTGTAAGAATTCTTCATATGTATCTGCTCATAATCCACCTAGCTTATGGAGAGAATTGTGGTAAGCCAAATATGCTACATAGGGCTGAACAATATATTGATATAATACTAATATTATGATATAAGGATAGATATTGTCTGGATTTTTTATTCTCATGATATCGTGATATTGTACAAATGTTGTTTTCTCCTGGTTTGAAAAGCTGCATTACAGTAAACGGGCGGTCTTTTCTGAAGGTCCTGGACTCTTACAGCTGTTCTGTTACTTGCCTCAACCTGCTTGGTGAAGATTGTTTATCAAAAGTCAGTTGTGTGTCTATATCTTATGAAAGCACCAATAGTCATCCCTACAATATCATCACAAAATGTCGATATTTATGTATTCGTTTAAAGATATCGTGATGCTTGATTTTGTCCATATTGCCGAGCCCCACTCATAGAGGTGGAGCACAGAGGTTTAGACCAGGGCCAGGATCCCTTTCCTTCAGTTTTTATTCATACTGTCTAAACTGTTGTTTTCAGTTAAAAATGTGATTTCTCTTTGCTTGAAAATGCGAAATGAGATTCAAGGGTTTTAGCAGTTTTACATGCAATGCATGCAATTGTTGCTTTATTTGATTTCAGGAGGATTAATGTTTGCCAGAGACATTTCTGCTAGCTAGGCTAAAAGCTTTCCAATCGAAAAAGACCAATGGGCAGCTAATTATCCAGACCACCAAGAGCAGTTTTTCATTCAGGCATTAAAAAACACATCCAACTGCATGATTCTTATGTTATTTGTCTTTATTTCATGTGCCCTGTTTGCCTGGCAGGTGATGATCTTGTAAATTAATTCAGTTATTTATTTGACACATTACCATTTTCAAAAGAATTATAAGTTGGTCGTTGCTGTGTCTTTTCACAGCCCACATTGTCAATTTTGATAATAGAAAGTGTTTGGTTGGCTGAGATGGTAAATCGGTTTGTCCTTTCGCCTGTGCAGTCTTTGGTATCAAAAAAACTTCCTCTTTAATAGATGAAGCAAACAATGGAGTTTGGGACAAAATCAATTATATGGATGACAGGAAATCATAAAGTGTACAAATGAGTTTTTGATTAGTGTTTATTTGTTGCAAGTGTGGATTCAGATTGGGATAAAGGAGGACGGCACTGCTGTCCTCTAGCTGGGTCAGTATGTAATGATTGTTACAAATCCCTGTTGGCAAATGACTGCGTTATTGGCAGTTTGGATCAATAGGTGGAAGGTCACAGTCCAGTGGTGGTGTGTCTGTAGCTCCAGTTTGTTCTCTAGTATGGGAAAAAAAAAAAAAACAATTCTCACCAAGCTCTCATTTTCTCTGTCTCAGTCTCTCGCTTCTCCCTCCCTACTAATATGTGGCTGAACAGATCACTCCAGAATTTTCCATTACCGCAGAGTCTGTGTTCAGCCCAAAGAGTGATGTAGTGAGTGTTGCACTGCAAATGCAAGGCAAAATAAAAAGCAGTAAATAGCTGTCTGAACTCTGAAGCAAACGATCATTATTGCATAATGTCCACTCATTGTAATGTGATTGATTCCGACAAAGGGCAATTTGTCGGACAGAGCAGGGCCGATGTGTTTATTATCTTACCAATTTGTGGCCTGGATGGAGCTACTGTATGTGTTGATGTGACACCTTGCCCCGGGCCGGGATGGATTGTGCACATAGATGCAGAAATGGGAAGGTTATATCTATTAGGGCTGAGGTCAGGCCAGGAAGAAAGGGTGGAGACAGACGAGTTAAGCCTAGTCCTAGTGGGATTATAGTCTCTAGATGCAGTGTAAGGGCAGGTAGAGGAAATGGATAAATTCATATCATCATTTCTTAGTATTTCCCTAATGCATGCATAGTCTTCTCAATAAATAGTGGAACAGTGGTTGTAGATTGCATTTATTCATGTGTCCAGCTTTAAATATTAAACAAATGAGCCCATATTTAATGTATTTGGACGGAGTGACAGTGACAGTTTTTAATAATAACTACTTGTAGGCCTGCATAATGACTAAAAGTAATATTTCCAGTCTGCTCCATCACTATGCAGCGTAGCACACCACATCATACATTTATTAATACTTTTCTTACTTGCTTGCAGTGGAGGCGACGTGGGCTAAAGTTTCTCCAGGTTTTTCTGGCGAGAACTTTCATCTGATCAGATTTCATCAAGACAGTGTATTATTTATTAGAGTTTGGAAGATCGCTACTTAACCTCCTTCTGCAATGCGTATGACTCAACCCGTGTGGTGCTACAGAGGCCGAGGCTAAATTTACAGTACTTCAGTCTGTACTGCATTGGACAGCCTCCCTGACACACCACCAACCATTTTGTGCAGCCAATTCTGTTCATTTTTTTCCCCCCGTCACACTCTGATCATTCAATCGTGGTTTCAGAAGCAAAAAAGGTTTCAGGAGGTTTCAAAAGGAGAGACTCGCTGATCACCAGGAGTCTTCAGAGGCAGGATCCACTAAACAGCCTTTGGAAATGCTAAAATATCCACGTTCAAATGTCTGGTTGCCAATCCTCTGCGCTGTTTGTGCTCTAGTAATTGTGGCAAAACAATTATATTGGAATATAACCGAGCGATACAAAACAACCTTGGACCCATCACATTTCTGAGAACTCATTTAAACCGACAAGTCATGAAAGATGCATGAGCACCAGAGACAAGGCTGTCAAATTGTTTGACCTTAGGGAGAGCGTTCGACATGATAGTTTTCATCTTAATACACACTCTTTTGCCAGAGTAATAAATGTGCCTGCACACAATCACTAATTATAACATTTAGTTCTGATTTATCACAGTGACATCAGTGTTGGGGAGGTCATAGATAATCAGTATTAAAACAGAATACACCCCTTTTTACTCGATGGCTCCTCACCTGCTGTGTGTCTGAATTTTAAATGATCTGAATAACAAAATCTGAATAATATCAAGAAAATATTCAGGGCTTTGTTGGCCTTGTGTGAGTATTTCGATTTGGTAAAAAGTCGATTTAAACCACCTTTCACCTCATGACATAACATGCCTTGATATTAGTAATGTGACAATCAGGCTTATATTTGTATTACATTTTAAGTTCCAAATGGACCCGCTGGATCTGGGAGCCCTTGAACAGAAAGAGACACTTTCCCAAAAGCATGTCCTTTTTATTATGATGTGCTGACAAAAATATCTGAGTTACTGCCACTGCAGCCAGAGTCCTGTCAGCTTGGATGACCTGCCCCAAGTTGACAAGCATTCATCCTCAGATTTGTCATGGTGCTCTCATTGGGTAGCAGCATGACAAAAACAGAAGAGCTTTAAAAATCTCTTTGGAATAATTTTGTCGGCCTGAAGAGTCAGCTCAGTGGCAGGCAATACCGTTTTTTTCCCCCCTACTGATACAGCTTTTTTTCCTTGTTTTCACTGAGATGAATGCATTATTTGACCCCCGGTGCACTGAGCGCTTTTATGCTGTATTGGTGTGTAAATAGTCGGGTATGAGAGATTTTCTGCCCTTTGATTTGTTAAAACAACATTCATGGGTAATAATGGAGCATGAATGCCTCAGCAGCCTTTAGACGAGGGAAATTCTGCTAAAGAAATGGACATAATCATAAGTACCAACTACAATAAAGGCTTTTGAAGCATTTGAAGTACAGTCGACTGGAGATAATACTCAAGTGCAGAAAAGCCCAATGTGTTTGACCACGGTCGCACAGCTATCACATGGAAGAATCTCACTTCTTTTTTGCCTCAAATTGAGTGTCTTAACCCATCCACACCTCACTACGATCACCCACGCAGCAGCGTTTTCGCCCACAGTGGTCCCAGCGCTGCAAAATGGCGGAACTGCGCTGAACCGGTTCGAGGGCACGCCGCCGGGCTGTGCGAGCGCCCCTTCCATCCCGTGCATCAGAATGTGCTTACATGTCAGGGCGACGGTGATCACTACTGACAAGCTACAATAACGCTGCAGCAGTATGTTGCAGTCTTACACAACACCCTCCGCCGCGTGACCACGGAGCGCCGCGCGGCCCCTGGAAGCCGGGGCTGTGATTCACCGAAATGTTACCTGAGATTATTCAAGGACAACAAGCTGTGAACTGCGCAGAATAATGCAAAAGCGAGCCCGAGATGCCAACGGGGCGCTGAATAATTTAGAAGTGCTGCTTTCATAGATTTCAAGAACTTGCTCGTGCCTCGTCCTTAATTCTACTTCATATTTGTATTTGTATCAGCAAAGTTAGTAGATAAATGTAGGGGAGCAAAATTAAAAGTTCCACAGGGTTTTGATATTCATATACATAATAAATGATTGGTATATATATAATAAACTTGAAAAAGGAAGCGTACTTTTCCAACTAGAGTTTTCACATTGTATTTCATGGTTATAGAAGGAAGAAAAATGAGCTAGCACTTAGAAAATTTCCCACGTCAGAAGTGGCTCTACCACTTTGCACACACAGTTATTGAATCCTCCACAAGCAGTACTTATACTTTCCTTAAGAGGAGTCTTCTTACTTATAATTCCCTCCACATTCTAGTTTCTGCAGCAGAGCTTACAGCCTTTTTTATATTCACTTACTTAAAGAACATCTATATAGAGTATGTTGTATTCCCCTGCCTCTTGTAATAGCGGTCCGGGGATGTTGTTTTTGCAGTGTGCAAAGCATGTGTAGGTGGAGTGTTAGCAGCGTTTTGTGCTGCGGCGCAGTGAAATATTAAAGTGTATTCTTCCATACAAGACTCCAATAGCCACAGGCCCTGTCTGTCTCTCACTGCTGTGGATTTCCTCCTATCATGTTGTTTTAGCATGTGGGTGCATCATAATCATAGCTCTCAGATTAGGGCTAATCCAATTTAGATGGGAATGCAGTGTTGCCCCACTATTTTGGTATAATGAGTATCTGCAGGGGGTAACCCACTGGAGGAACGTGCGCTTTTATGTTGCTGTACTCTATAAAATGGAATTTAAAGCCAACGTGTAGCCATAATGCCCGAGGAAGATGCCCACTCAGGCTTCAGTCCTCACATGCCCTCTGCTATCTCTGTGTTTGGTCAACTGAGAATAACTGTACAGCAGCACAGACAGTACAAATATGAAATTCTTCAATGTCATAATACGCCGATTATTTATGCCGTTTTCTCTTTGCCTCAGGATATATATTTGTCTCATAACCTCTGTTTACTGTGGTTTTATGATGAAATTGAACTAGCAATTAGTTACCAAGCCTTTCAGTAGAATGAACACAGCTTATCAACCTTGGGCCAGATGTACAGTATGTAATGTACAGTGCGTTGCAAAGATTCGCCGTTAAAAAGCACTACGTTCATGCACAGTGGGGAACACAGGCGTATGCATTTGTGCGCATCATCAGTAAGCATATTTCTAAGCGCATTAACAAGTGCAGTTTTCATTGCGCCCTGTTTTCTCCCAGTCAGACATGGACTGCAGCCATGATAAGAAAACAGGTAAAAATCTGTGTGTTAACATTTGCCAACTGAACGGATCACAGGATTGGGCTCATTATTCACAAAAATAAGGTATTAGTTCAAAAGTTGTAGCTTTACTTTTTCTACTTCCAGGGATGATTTTTTGTACACTACTCTTGTATTACTTTTATATCACTTTTTACCCCCCAAAACTACTTATTGCTTCTTCTCCCATAGTACCTTCAAAAACTGATAAAGCTCTGTTACTTCTATCTGCTGTTAATGAGCATCATAAAAACAAAAAGCGATGATGTACAATGTTTTTATTCTTTTGCTCAGTATATTCAAAGTAATGAGAAACCGTCCACCCAGATATTTTTTTCTGCCATTTCTCATCTCAGCTCGTTTACAACACACACTTATTCCTTTGATTGGCAACTGTAAATTATTAATGAAATTGACAGTTATTTGTTGTCCTGCTCATTAATGGGAAAAGCAGTTGTATTACTGTAACTCGGTGCTCAGTAACACGTTAAGAAAACGTTTCAAATTGGTTTCATGATGACAGCAGCAGCACAGAACACGACACATCTTTGGTGGCAGCTTATGGCCAACAATTCCTAACATATTCTTCCTCTTCCTACAATGCAAACCAATCACTATGCTTTTGGGGTTTGACTTAGCCTGCATAAATTTGCGCAGGTCTTCTGTGCTCTGAGACACACACATGTGAGCTGTTCAGACTTGGCCTATTCAATATGCATGCCTTCGCTTGCGCGCATGTTTATTCAAAACCTTGGCTCCTTTATCCTCGCCATTGGTGTGGTGGAAAATGAGACTGTGGACTTTTCACCTTTTCGTGTTTCTTTGCTGAGGTTTTGCTTTTAAATACTGCGCGCCCCTAATTTGATTTTGTTTATGATGAGTGTGCACTAAGACTGCATTGGAAAATTGCCCTTGGGACATTAATTGGGTAAAAACATAGTAAAATATAATTTACACAATCGGAAATTACTTCTTGCTAGTAGGAAATCACTTCGACCTTATAAATTTGTTTTTCGTTGGCACCGTGCCTCAGTGGTTAGTGCTATTTCCTCACAGCAACAGGGACTTGGGTTTGATTTCAACCTCTGTTCCCCTCTGTTTGTGCGGGTTTCTTACTGCTGTCAAAAGATATGCAAGTCAGGTGGACTGAAGGCTATGAATAGCCCATAGGTATCAATGTGAGTGATTACCTAATCTGTGTTAGCTCTGTGATGGACTGGTGACCTGTGCAGAGTGTCGCCCTGCCGTCTGTCCAGTCCAGTGCATGCTGGGATACAGCCCTCCATGACCCTGAATAGGAATAAGATGGTAGAAAAAGTGAAATACTGTTCATGTGCGCTTGGGGAATTGATCGTAACACAGGAACAATTGATGGCACTGATAATGTTTGGAAGGCCTGACCCGTACAGAAATACACATACAAATACAACATACTGTATCTGCCCCTAGACCAGAGAATTGTTGTCATATTTTTACTTATATAATCACATATAGTCACTAAACATATGTACCCCCCCTCTGAATATGGTAAATATATGTGTAGTCGATGCATGTTCTACATATATGTGTAACTTAATGGTTATGTATGTGTAACATATATTTGTATGTAGAGTATATAAACAACATATTGCCCTTATATGGCCATATATGTGCACCCATACCCGCTCAACATACATATTTCACAGTGGCGGCTGGTGACTCAAAAAATTGTGGGGGACAGGTTTTTGTAATCAATGTATATGTCTATATATGCAAATGTGCCAAAAGAGAATATGTTTAATTTATGGGTATTTATGATGGACATACTGTTATATATGTACCATTTATGGAAATCCACTAAACGTACATACAGTATATTACAGTTCTGTATGGGGACAGAATCTGTCCTCACATGTGTCTTTGTATGTAGTCGATAGATGCTGTATATATTCTTTGGTGCTTCTGCTCAGTGCCATTAAGAGCTGCACTGGAGACAGAGGCCTGAGACAGTCGATTCTCCCACAGCATCCCTGGACACCCAGCCAGGCTGATACAGCACTTGACCCCTGTCGCCGGGATGGAGAGGGGGCATGTTACCTGGAGTAACACGGGGGGGAAGTTGGCTGTGCACGCCGGCTCCGCAAATCATCATTCAAATCACAGCACGGCTCAGTGATCAAGGCCCTATCTATGCAGAGAACACCAGATGATGTATATGGCAGTTATCAGTTTGTCTTTTTACATCAGGAAATCAATGGGACATACAGGGTTTAGAGGGCGTGAGGAAATTTATAAATATACTGGATTAAATTTGAGAAATAATCTGCATATAATAATAGGAAGTTGGACCCAGTTTGATATCCAGGCCGTACAAGTCTTCATTCCCTCACTTGTGCATCTTGCAGGAGACGACGTAACCCCATGTGTAACCCCCACATAAATAATTACTGTACGAACTTAAAATTTTAATGAAACTTTACTAGAAAGCCACTGGTGAGCCCTGCATTGAAAATAGAGTTTAAATGGACCTGGGTCTAACTGCTCTAATCGTTTCTGTTTGTTTTACATTTCTGTCCTCTGTCTGATATGATTGACTCATATGATTCATTCTTTCCAGAACTCCTTGTTCTTTGCTGTGAAAAGTTAGTTTTTGAAGTGTAATGTTATAGTTTTAAATAGAAAGGTTTCTTCAGTCAGAACCTTTGGGAGATTTTTTTTTAAACCAGTTTTTGATTCAAATGTCAGTGAGGATATTTTTTACATGACAAAATAATTTGGTATTATCAGCAAAACTGAGGAGGCATTCATGGGGCTGCAGCAATAACATTCCAAGAACTGAGCCTTGAAGGAACTGCATCTTAATTTCAGGTTTTTTTCAGGTTTTAATTTAAGTTAACTGCCCAAACCGTCTGACTACAGTTTGATAATCAAAAACCTCTACATTTACATGTAGCCCAGCAAATTTAAAGCAGTTGAAAGTATCACATTTAAGGAAAAAGCTTTGTCTTTTAACAATAATGCTCAAGGACGTTTTGGCTGGTGGAGCAAATAAATGCCTGACTGTCATTAGGAGTTTTATGTTTTTTGCCTTTGCAGGAAATAATTTAAGCCGCATGGGAATCCAAGCATAAATTTCATAATTAAAAGAAGTTAAGCCACCAGCAGGAAACTGAGTAAGTGGACAACTGGATGGGTAATCAGCTGACAGACACGTTGTCATCAGAATTTTAAATAGATCAGAAATGGGTGCAGGAAGTTTTCGGCAACAGAAATTTTGTGTACTGATGGGTTTGATGAAGTATACTTTTTTTTTTGTTTGTGCCACTGAATTTCAAGTAGTGGTGAAAATTATGGAGGCATTATACATGAAAATTTATATTCCTTTAGTAGAGTGTCTGTAATGCAGAGGCTGGTTTCAGTTGTCATCCTGTCTCGCTCAACCATCGCATGACACATCAGACCTGTGGAAGGTGGTGCAAACTCCCACATGGTTTAAAGCCAGTATATTCAGCCTTGTACAATAAGTCAGAAATAAGTCTGGTCCATTTTTGTAAGAACGGGTGCACAGTTTTCTGTGGCAGTGCAGGTTCTGCTCCCTGTAGGAATCCAAGCAACACGCTAACGATTCAGCAGGAACCCAGCACAACACAACAGACACATTATTGAGATATGGAATATATGCAATGCACAACATGCCACCACGAGCATGTTGAATAAGGGAGCAGAAGTGGAGGAGGCTGGTGGTGGTGGTGGAGGGAGAATGCGGCACAGGCAGTGACAGCAGCGTATGACAGGTAGGAGTAAGCAGAACACGCCGTGAGCAGCAGCGTTTGGCAGGTAGGCACTGCAGAGAAGAACGAGGTGTTGGCAGCTTCAGACCGCCTTGTACGGGTGTTAAACCTGATTAGGGACTGTTTGGACCAGCTGATGGTCAAGCTGAAGAGTGGCCTGCCTGAACTAATGCAAACTTCATAAAGAGCCAGGGAGCAAAATCGTCAAATGCCGTTTATTTGACATTTGTTCTCTCGCTTAGACGTACGCCTTTGCAAATGAATTTCCTGCACTCAACCTGATTTTGACAGGTTGCTAATAATCTCAGCTCAACATGCCATTTTCTCTCCAAGCCATCAACCCTTGTAGCCATCAAGAGCATTGCACAAAGAGGCCATGGTGTGTAGTCCTCATGTAGTGGTCTTTCACAGCCATGATGACGTCGAACTAACAACTCTGTGCAGAGAAATTAAGGGCTTTTCTATTTTCATGAACTTCTGTGCCATAAGGAGGGTCTGAGGTTAAGTTAGGGAATAGAAGTGAAGTGGAAGTTTTTTGGTATGTCATATCCCAGCAATTTGGTATATACTGCAGTTCAAAACTCCTATCAAAAATTTTAAAGGGATTTTCACAAGTGTTGGATTGAATTTTTTTTGTTTAAAGATAAAGAATCAGCAAATTCTGTTCTTTTTTTTTTCTTAAGGATTTGCTCTTTGGAACTTGAATGAGTGCTATATGAGATCTACATGTTGCTGCACTTGTTATAATGAAGTAATCTCTGATTGGCTGTAAAGGTTGTTGGCTTTGAACACAGGATGGCATTTGAGCTGAGATCACCAGGGACCTACAAAAATGAGGCTGTGCTTCTCCATGTGCTTGACAGTGCTATACTTTGAAAATACTTGGACAAAATAAGGAATAACATAAGCCACGGTACGCGAATATCAAGTATCCAAAAAGAAGCACGAGCAGCCTTTGCCTTGAGCGGCTTCGATACATTACAGATCTGCCACCATGTTGGGAACAGGCATTGTGGGCTGAATGCAGCCTCTGACTTTCTCTAAATGTAAACTCATCTGGATGTGGGACGAAAGGTTGAAGATGACTCATGGGACCACATTTCTTTATGCCATCGCTCAGTTGCCCAGGTTTGTGCTTCTCACACCGGGTTATACATCTTTGTGCGTTGGCCTTGGACACCAATAAGTCCTAAATGGCAGCCCCATCATAAATACCAGCTTTGTGACGCTAAGAGCTTTTATTGAGACTGTGACCAGCGCTGATGCAATTCTGTGGTAATGTTTGAGGCCGCTGTTTGTGGTGTATAGCTACTTTCCTGTTAAGTGACCCTCTACCTCTCTCTCTGATCTTTAATTTGCAACCACTAATGCAGTTTGTCTGTGTTTGGAATATGCTTTCGGGATGCTGCTCTCCTCGCCGCATGGAATAATTGGGGATGTTTTGTTGCTGATTCATGTGCAACAGCTATTTGGCTTCCTTGTAACTCTGTCAGTCTCCTCGTGTTGCTTCGGATGATCACACATTAAAGAGGCGATTGTTTTAAAGCTGACAGCTGATTGACATTCCATATAATATGACCGGCCTTTGTAATGTAACTCTCAGTATGCGTTTGGAATACTAATTTATGCTACAATGCATGAACCGCTGTCTTAGCCAATAGTACATTGCTATATGCAACTGCCAACATTAATCAGTTTACAAGTTTTAAGTCTTATTTGGGGCTTGTGGAGCATTTGTTGCGCTTGTGGTCCTGCCTTTATTGTGTGTAAAAAAAAAAAAGAAGAAAAAAGACATTTTTTATTCCTTTTACCACTGACCTATACATTAAAGAGTTTCCTATTTTTGTCACAACAGTGCCTTGGGTTTTCCTGGGTTTTTACAACATATATAGATACCAAACCCCTCTGAATGATTCCCTGAAGTCCTAATGTTGGTTTACTTCAGTGTTTGTGGACTTGTAGGACTGATTCTGTTTGGACCCATCCAAGATCTCAAGATATGTTCGCTAACAGCATGTCAAAAAGCACACATCAACACACCACGAGACACAGGTTTACAGTCTTAAAAATATCTGATTCATACAATTATAGACCTTTTTCACAGCAGCCATTTTGACATGAAATAGGAGAGTAAACACAGGTGTTACAAATGACGCTATTTAAGATTCTGTCCCGTTGTTCATGCTAGCTCACAGGAAAGACTCTGCTACACTTAATTGGAATGGAACTTTCATTAATGCCATTAGTAGCACCTGTGTTTACCTGCTATTTCATGTCAAAATGGCTGCTATAAAAAAAGGTCTGTTAACAGGCTATGTTGAAAAGACCAAGCTAATTTGAAAGCTTTCAAGGGAAGGATCAGGAAATAACGCTGCACTTCTAACTGGGAAAAAAAAAAGCCCAAACATTTTATTATTCTTGTTTGTTTCATTTCAAACATTCCGCAGCTTCTTTTGAGGTTACAGTAAGTCAGAAATATGCTCAGTGATATTAGTTTCTCCTCGAGCCTCGCCCCCCTGTGTGGAGCCAATTTTGAGAGAGCAGCTGCGTTCGCGTGCCGCGTCCTCTGCATTCCCTCACAGCCTGTCCTGTCCATGTGACCTCTGGACAGGACAGGTATCCCCCTGCGGCTGCGACCACCCTCTCCCCTCCTCCAGAGGACACCGCCTGCCTCTCCATCAGCGTCATCGCTCCCTCAGGAAAGCGAACCGAAAGGCCCGCCGCTCCCTCTGCCTCCGGTATCGCTGGAGGGACCGGACTGAGACAGCAGCAGAAAAATAACTTCCCAGCAGGCAGCGGTGCGCGCATAAGCAGGTTATTTGTTATCGTCACCCAGAGTAAAGCCTTTGTCCTCACTTTGTCTAAGCGCTACATCCAGCACCCCCATACCTCAAGGCTCTCAATGCTTCAGAAGCCATCATTCCCCTGTTGTAGATTTAGTGACTCTCGGTACAAGGAGTTCGCCTCTGCATCGTGATGTGAAGGAGTCTTCCTCCAGTCATAGCTCTCTCTTACTGCGGCGCTCGCTCATATGAATAAGGATTGATTTTCTCACTGCTTGTGGTGTTCCTGTTTTTTCAGGCAAGGACATCAGCCGCTCAGAGGAAGATCCCTGGTTGTTTCTCTCCTCCATCCCCCTCAGCAATATATAGAGCTTTAAGAATTCACTTTGTAGGCCAGGCTCAGCAGTGCACCTACAGGTTCATCCTTACATCGCTGAGGTTTATGATATATAATAAGACTCCCCGGCTGGCTGTAGGGGAGTCCTTCGAAGTTTCCAAAGTTTCTGGAAAACATCAGAGGGCGCCGAGGCTGCTGCGTCTACCTGTTCAGTTTAATGAGGTGGCGAGAGCTGGGGAGAAACAGAGAAATGCAACCTGTAACAGCAGAGATAACACATTAGTCTTATGGCGGGGGTGTTTATTAGATGGAGACGGAAGGAACGGAAGCGGATGCTAGGAGAAAATAAAGATGATGAAGGAAATTTGTCTTAATTTCTACTGTTAGATGTTAATCATGCAGACAAAGAGACAGAGAGTCTGCAGTAGAAGAAAAAAAAGGGGCTTTGGCTTCATTTTCTCCCTGCAATAAAGTAAATGGTGTGTATCTGCATTGCCGACCATGGTCAGGGGGATTGACTGTAGTTCACCAGTGTTTGCTGCTCCATGAGCCCAGATATATGATTTCATTAGTCCTATAGGACAACAGGCTGTCTACTTAACCTTGACAAACAAACCTAATGCTGCCATTTTGAATTGGTTATGGTGAAGTGAGAGGTGTTGTTTTTTTATGGCTCTTTACGATTCTCTATGAATAATGAGCTAAATGTTATCTGTTGTGAAAGGAAATTGCAAATCCACAATTTTAGAAGGATCATTGTACCGTTAATTGTTGTTACGCAGACTATGCCCTGAAAGAGTGGTTATGAAGCATGATGAATCCAACATTGAATGGGGAATTATCTACTCTGACGTGTTCCTGTCTCAAGCCTCCTCAAAGGGAAAAGGGGAAATTGAACCGTTTAATATAAAAAGGCCCTTCAACTCGTCAAAATAAAGCCAAAAGAATGACGTTTGAATATGAGACATCGGCGTCGCAGCCCTTTGACGATGGTTCCACCATCTTCTTCCGCTAATGCCAAACAGACGCTTTGCTTTCATTTGTGTTTGCATAGTTCTTACCCCAGTGTTGCCTCTGGGCTTTCAACGCACACCAATAGATCTGATATGTGTACACAGAGCAAAGTCAAAGGCCGTGAAACAATGGATGGATGGAAGACTAATATAATGAAGGAGGGACAGATGGTTGAATGCAGCGATGAAGGATGTGTGGATGAATGAGTGGTTGTCTTGATGAAGGAGCCAGGCTGAATGTGATTTGGCAACTGTTGAATAACATGCAGCATTGAACTCACAGAACTGTAAAATTATTTGAGGATGTTTGCAGACTTTGATGTGCGCCTTTTTGAGTTTTACCAATCATCTGCAAAGACTGCTCACAACAGTTCTGCACTGCATGTGCAGTTTCCTCCAAATGTTTCCTAGAGATTCATATGTTGAAAGCTGCAGGTCCCTTTGTGCAATTGCCTTTTTTTAATCCATGGACTTTAAGAAGGAGACAAAAGAACAAAGTAAAAAAATGAAATATGGACTAAGTGATATTGAACAATTGCATTGAGCAGCAGTGGGATCTGCAGGGAGCAGCCAGATGGTCAGAAACAGCAGAGCAGCTATATGGGATTCAAAAGCATTTATTTCAGTTTATACTGACATTAAGACAAGAGCAAGCTATGGCAGGGTCAGATCTTTGATACAGTCCTGCTTGGTGGGATTAAATTGTTTATTATGTACAAATAAAATAAAAATACTTACACCTTGTAAGATCAAGTATGTGATGCGCAGGGTGTTTATAGCCAAGGCTCATTTCCATAGACCCGCAGATGGCAGTAGATAAGCCTTGTTATAAATCTTTTATACTGCAGCACAGCCCAGCGCTTGCACATTTGCATGTTCATGTTTCAGAATATTTGTCCATTAAGAGCTGTGGCCAGTGCACTGATTTCCCCATTATTTCTAGTTGATTGCCCAAGCAGTTGCATTTAGTCCAAGGAGAAGTGAAGGGCACCAGCAGAGCATGACCATGGGGAGCGGACATCCCACATGGCACCCATTTATTCAAATAGCCGCTGTTTCCCTATGAAGATTAATGCCATCGGAAATTCTCCCTCACGTCTTAACCATACATAAAAGGCCTCTGCCCATAAATTGTCCATTAGCAGCTACAGCGACGCTAGCATTCCATATATTTGGAATATTTCACACTTTGTTTGATAGGCCGATGAGGGGATGAGCCTTGTTTGTTGACATCCTTCCCGACTGAAGGGAGAGCTGACTCTAAATGACTGTGCGTTGCTGTGTCTGTCCCTGACCTGAGCCCGCTCTGCTCTGTCTCTGTTGGCAGTCTGCTCCCAGTTCTCCCGAGGAGTTTATGCCATCTTTGGCTTCTACGACAAGAAGTCCATGAACACGCTGACCTCTTTCTGTGGGGCGCTGCACACCTCCTTCATCACGCCCAGCTTCCCCACTGACGCTGACGTGCAGTTTGTCATCCAGATGAGGCCCGGCTTGCGAGGAGCTGTTCTCAGTCTGCTGGAACACTACAACTGGGAGAGGTTTGTCTACCTCTACGACACGGAGAGAGGTAAGAAACAGCCTTCTGGCCAAGTAAAACAAACACTCACACACACTGCTCCAAACAGCACCATCTAACATTCAGCATATAGCGTTATTACCTCCACCAAGGATGGGAAACCTGGCAGGGGGTTATGTGTTTTCCCCTTCTTGTCTGTCAGCAGGATAACTCAAAAAGTGCTGGACGGATTTGTATGAAACTTGGTGGGAAGGTTTGTCATTGGCCAACAAAGAGGTAATTTGCTTTTCAAGCAAATTGGCCTCATGGAGGCTTGGCAGTGGGCGGGGCTTAGCCCAAACAGAGCTGAAGCTTCTAAATGCATCCATGTAGCCTTGACAAACCCCCCCGATTTCCTTGGACTTCCATTTTTACCAAACAGAGAAATTTTGGTGTTTCTGTTTCTGCCCGTCCTGCAGAATATGTTTCCCCGGTGAAAGTGTGAAGGCAAAAACGAGTGGTTGGTGAAATATGGAGCTCTCAGAGGCAATATTCAGTCATGCTTTTGCAAAGACTTGTAGAAATCATTAACAAGTTGCACTTTCTTCTTAAAATTTAAATGCACAACTGGCGAGACCAATGAGAGGACGATGGGCGGGTCTTATTGGCTTCCCCCCTTGTCCACAACAATCAGAGACCTTCTTCCAGGCTTTTTACTCTGTCTTAGGCTCTCTCATGAGTCAAGGTGGCATCGGCCAATTTCCCCAGTGATTGGCTGAAATAGGCGTGTCCTATGACAACAACACTGCCAAAAAGGGGCGTGGCTTAGCGCAAACTTGTTAAGGTTTTACGTTCCCCTGTCTGTGCATGTCGTCCTATTGGGCAAAGTGTGGAGAAAGTAAGTGCTGTGCCAAAGCCCTGCTCATGGTAGCCATGTTATTATACAGTGTATATCATCACAGTCTTTAATATGGAAATCCCTCATCCCCAGTCCTCATTCTAAGTGGTCTGATACATTTTAATCTGTGCCAGTAATGATGCTAAATTGCCTCACTATGTGACTGAATGCCGCTCAGAGAGGCAGTCAATAGCTCCTTGCTTCCGAGGGAATGAGTCATTCACAGGTGCTGCTGATCCGCTGCTCTGAGGAGCTCCAACCGCCTCAGTCTCTAATCCTCGGCACTCTCTGATTATCATTTAGCTCTAATTGGATTATATAAAGACAGAGCACAACATACTGTGACTTCTGCATGTGCTTGATGGCCCCTCGCTTCCCCGATGTAGGCCAACTATTTACAGACACGGGTCTTCGCAGTCCTCTGAGGGTCAGCATCTGGAGAAGCAGCGTAAAGAAACAGCACCACTGGCATAACAGGCTGTCTGTGTCGGTTCTGGACTATAACGAGACCATGTCCTTGTTTACTGCAGATTTAACGTAAAATGTGCATGCTAGAATTAAAATTAGAGAAGTGCTTGTGTAACGCTGTCAAGAGCGCCTGTCCTGTGTGTGACACTGTTTCAGGGGAGTGTTTTAATAGTACTAGTACATGGGCTTTCCATCCCGTTAAATATGTCACGTTGCCTGCATGCTTTTCATAGTTCTGGCTTATGTAAGTTATGTTAAATCTATTCCAAGTGAATCGGTAGATGTAGAGATTCTCTGTGTGCTGCCTGTGCTGGCAAACTGTGCAGAACTGTCCAGTACCGCGCATTTAAAGTATTTTTAAACTGACATTGAGCATTTCTAGGACAAGAGCTTTCCTTTTTCACTTCACTTGCCTCACTTTATATCTCTCCATTTCTGGTGGGTGTTTCATCCACTGCTCACACGATGAAACAGATCGGCTACTGGTTCTCGTACAGCCATTTTGTGCACTTTTGAAGATCGCTTTGTTCTAGCCAGGTTTCTCGAATGTTTTCCATGAAATAAAACCTCCACCTCCTCTAAATATTTTTGCTTGTTGCTTCGCGCGCAGAGGTCCTTCTGTAATTGTGATCTATTTGCTCCGTGTCATGTCTGACCTCGTTCTGGATGTGGTTATTGCTCTCGAATTAAGGGGGGCGTTGCTTCCATTGATCTAACCGTTGTGTCTCTGTTTCTGGAGCAGATTGCAAAAGCTGATAATTGGTTGGCTGGTGTGGTTGAGAAAAAGTGATTACGGAGCTTATTGCGTCTCTCGGGCGCAATCAACCTTCCCACATGTGCGTCCTGATCTTGATCCGTACGGCTCGGCTTGACTAAGGCGGCCACTTTCACCTGCTGCGTCTGGGCTGGAGTGCCACCATCTGTAATGCTCTGCCCATTTCCACAGCGTGACACAGTGTAAACACTGTAGTTTAGGATGGATTCCCACATGCTGCACAGCTTGTGTTTGCAGAGAGGCTGGATCGTCAGCCTACTTTGGCTGCCAGTCCCTGCCTTCTCCTCGCATGTCAACACTCTGGAGCGATACAGTCACCGTTCATCCAAATGTCACTTTAATCTTCATTATAGGAGGAGAGGGGTCGAGGTTAGCGGGGAGGTCTGGAGATTTGTTTTTGTGAGCGCGTGTTGAAAGCTTGTGAGACCGTACAGCCTCAATGTGCTGTTTCACAATGTTGTGATTTACCTCTGCGGCTTCACGAGACACTTGCCACACCTGAACAGAGCATTTCAACTGGACAACAGGGACGCCTTCTCCCTATCACTGCTTGAAATATGGAAAACTGTTAACATTAAAATTTAATTCCCCCGCTGTGCATCCTGGAGTAGTGGATCCTGCTTTCACTTTGAAACCTTTTCATCACAAACTATAAGAGGGATATTTATCATGGCCTGAAGGCAAAACCATCTCAGAAAGTCTTTTTGCCCAGCTTGATGATGGGTTTTGAGTTTAATAGAAAATAAATATTCAGAGATCCTCCTCGTCTTCTCTGCTCTATGCATGAAACATGCATTTGATTTTCAGTGTGATTTCTGATCAATGCCTTTCAAATTGGGAGTCATACCTTTATCAAATTGGTTACACTTGACTGCCATGCTGGCGAATCATCTCTCTGAAAATGGTATTATGCTGATCTGAATAGCTCTCAGTAAATTAGATATTCATAATGGTTCTTAAATAATGATTGGATTTTTTTTTACATGGCTGCTCTTTACAGGAATGGGAGTGTGTTACCTTTATATTCAGCCCTCAAACTCCTCACCTGCAGTCCCTCTTGTTGGAGAATCAATAATGATAAATGACTGATTGTTAACTTTGAAGATACTCAAATCCAATAAAAAAAGGCATAAATACATACAGACTCTATAGCTAGGCCATCAAAGACAAATTTATCTCTCGCAGCTTAACATCACTTATTTATCTTATACATACTGGTTACATCTTATTAATATTATTCAGTGTTCTCATCAATCTCAGACCTTTCTCAGGAACATGTGGGCATCACCAGGCACCACTGAAAATAGTCTGAAGATGACTGAAGGTGTCATAGCGAGGGTGACGCTCCTTCCTCCCACTTCTCTGCTCTACATTGACCTCTACAGATTGTGGGATAAGGACAGTGCAGAACCAGCCTTCTTAATCAGTTTGTTGATCCTATTTCTGTCCTCAATAGCAATGCATATTAGAATTTAGAAGTTCCGTAGTCTCTTTTACTTAAACTATTCAATGTGCAGTAATTATTGACATCTCGGTGTGTAATCATGCAGTTATTATGACTGTCCAGTTCCACTTCATGTACTTTGCAAACAAGATCTCTTTGTCCTTGTTTTGTTGCCATCCAAATAAGAACAACATGATATCTTTGATCCATTATCTTGAGATTGATATTGTGACAATATTGTACAGAAAAGCCTTTAAGCCTTCATAACCAGGGAAAGACAACACTTATGCCATATCATGATTTTACAATATGCCCAATCCCAGATGATATCTAGTCTCATATCACGATGTCGATAAATTTATTGCCCAGCCCTACATCCAAATGCAATGCTGCACTCTACCTTGCAAAAATGCAGCCTTCTCCTTCTTTCTCCGTCCACTGTTGACAAAAATAGGAAATATCAGGTTGTTGGAGAATTTGCATTCAGAGTGTAATCACACTGCCCTGCTGCTGCATGTCTGGTTGGTTTTGTCTCTACGAGGAAACGTCTGATTAATTGCACGGTGCTAAATAGCTGCACTCAGCAGTTGGGCACACAAGCTCATTAACATAGAGTGGGTGAGAGAGACAGAATGGCACAAAGCAGCTGTTCCACTCTGCGCACACCTTACTGCACGTACGCTTTGAGATGGACGCATATCAATAGGCCCTGACCCCCTGCTGTGGATAAACACTGTTTTTCTTCAGAGCCTAATGTTGGGACTGTGGCATTAGTTCTGTGCTGGGAGATTCATCAATCAAGCTCCTCTGCTTCAAGAGAGCTGTTTTTCTTCTCGCTCAAGGTCTCTATTATGCAACACAGAGAACACAGAGGCAGCACAGGAGAGCACAACTGGGATACACATGTAACATAATAGCCATAAAGTGAGTGCAAGGTGATGTTTGGTACAGGATGTTTCAATGGATTCCAAAAAATAAAAAAGACTGTGGGCCGGGCAGTAAATCAATATCGTTTATCGTCTTTTGGTAGAATCATATGGTGATGATGTGGTGATTTTGGGATATCGTGGTAAAATTCTGCTGTCTAAACTGACACCAAGCATATTTTTATTAAAAGAAAAACCGGGCATGAAACATAGAACAAGGAAGAAATATTATTTCAAAAGATTTAGGGTTTTGTTTGACATCACACCTGAGGATGAGCATTAATTTGATGAGAAAGAATGTGTCCTCTATATGACAGATATCTTAAAAGTTTCTTAAATGTTAGACAGGGCAAAGCCAGATTAATAGACTTTTGAATTTGTAAAATGTCTTGGTTCTCTTATTCAGCCCCATTTTATGTTAGCAAAGATGCTTTCTGGCTTAGAGATGAACAAATTGCAAATTCTCTGTGGGAATCTGATTGCCTCTAGATTTACAGGCAGGGAACTCAGGTGCGACTTCGCATCACTCGAGGTACACGGAACAGAAAACAGCAAGTGAGGATAAAAGTTCAAGCAGCACGAGGGCAGGAAAGACCAAGGTATTTATTAATAAAAGCAACCCATTTCTGCATAGCCTTCTTCAGAGTTATTACATGCATCACATTATGACAAAATTTGATGTTGTAACTCCGATGAAGGCTATGCCAAAACGCACTGCTTTAGAAATAAGCAGCTCAGTTTTTCCTGCCCTCGTGTTGCTGGAACCTTTATTTTGACTTGCCTGGAGATTTACAGTCAGGAATGTGGAGTGTGTTTGGAAAGTATTGTTGAGATGCTGTGTGTCTGTGTATCTGTGTGTGTGTCTGTGTCTCCTGTTGGGTGACGTCACTGGTTAAAAAAAAACAAAAAACTCAAAGGGCAGTGTGCACACACACACACCGAGCAGTTACAGCTGAGACATTAGCTCTGTCTGAGTGCTTCTGCATGAACTGAGCCTCCACTGTTCTGCAGAGCCCACTTCACGCTGCCACAGGCCCAAAATGGCACCAACTGATCCACGCACATCCACGCATGCAGAGGCAGCGCAGTCTGAAAACGGCACCAAATAACCCGAGCGCTGTGGTCTATCTGCTTTACAGCGCAGCGTTGAGCCTATTGTGCCTGCAAAATTATGTGTATGAATTATTAATGTAGAATACCTGAAACATTTTTCCAATGTTTTCAGACCTTGGAGTGAAAATATTAACAAGGCACTGAGAATTTTTACTCCTAGTTAATTTCACTGAATTGAACAGTCTATTATTAATGACAAGGTTATTCTCAAATATAGGGATACAACTATATTATTGAACAGATTCTCTGTCCTGCATTGCAGATAAAGCAGCAGACAAGTGTAACTACAGGATTCTTAACTGAGACGTTGTTTAACATATCACACAGTGTTGATTCATTGCTTTATAAATCACTCTGGTCTGTGATACACTGTTAGAGGAATTGTAATGCTCTTTCTCATTCTAATAGAATGGCCATCTGGGTCTCTCTGTATAAACAGCAGTGCCCTCCTCATTCCTTTGATTTAGGTAATAATCGGCGGGATCCAGGATGCATTAATTTTTATTGCTAAGTTTCTGGCAAGAGTGAGTGTCAATGTTTGGATACTTTGACGACGTCCAACCAGAGGGATGCCCCCTTGTGCATCAATCACACATTGTTCATGTTCTTTGTAAACCAGTTTCAGTAACAAACTTCAGAAACTAGGTTGTATAAGCTAACACTGGTCTCACTGCTGAAACGGCTGTTTCAGGACCTTGGACAGCTCTCCATTTCCTCTGTTTCCCCCTCTGTATACACTATACTGCACATCTCATACATTTTTTATTCATTCTGTGCTTATACCACTTTCATCCTGTAGTTTTGTTCATACTTTGCTGGGTTTAAGGTGCCTAATGGCCCAAGCAGCACTCCTTTGATTCCTTGAAACATGGGGATTAGGATTTGTTTTGATGGATTGTAATCCATTATCAAAAGACACATTTGAGTTAGTTTGTTTAGGCATGCTCGAAAGATAAATTAAAGGCTCGATTTCCAGAGAGTAAATAAATGCAATTTAAATGGTGCTAAATGGTGTAATCTGATTCTATCTGTGAAGAAGTGGATGGTTTTCTGCGTTTGCTTCAGTGAAGAGCTAAACTCTTGGAAAAACAAAAACTTTTGGCTTCTCCGACATCTGAACCCCTGCAACTAGTGCCATCAGCCATATTGAAAGCTTTTTATATGTCTATAAATAAGGCAAAGCTTTGTCAGTCAAACAATTTACGTTTAATAATAAACAATCTATGCTTACCTTTTCTCTCTTTCTTGATTTCACAAGACTGCCACTTGCTACAAATTGAGAAATCAATACTTGGATTGATTTTGGTTTTTGATTTTCGAATGCAGTGACCTTTATCCACCACATGCGCTTCTACTCCCCCTTGTCTTATTTATTTAGGTATCTATTTGGTGAGTACCAGTACCTTTCAGTGAGTGCAGGGAGTGGAGTTCAGGTGCAAGAGATTTAAATTGGCTAAAGTGAAGATTTTCTCCTCTGCTCAGCTCTGTGTTGTAGTCTCAGCTGCTCACAGAAGAAATAGCAGAATCTCCAAATGAATAGAATTGAAAATGAAACTGTGTGGAGGCGAAGTCTGGGGGAAGGAACAGAGGAGTCAGCAAAGCCTTTGTGCCTCTCCTGCGTCAGAAAACAGTAAATGGCACAGGGGGCCAAGCGCTGTCAGACACACTGTCAGATGCACCAAATGTTATTTACTTCACGAATTTGGAGCATCCCCCTTCCCTTTCTGTAAGATCCTGCTTGTCATATCTAATCTGTTCTAACCTTAGTACTTAACATGGTTGAGTAAGGAACCAGGTGACTAATAGAGAGACCCTCTGCTTTATTAGGCGCTGCTGCTGTATGCCCTGGCCCACTTGCCTCTGCGTCGCTCAAATGCCTCTCATCTATTTCAGGATGCTTGCTTTCAGGCTAACGCAACGCCATTAGAACAGTCGTCTTTTTGCATTATGAAAGAGATTGATGTGATACGCGCTTCCCGGTTCGCCCAAGAGGATCGCCATTTTTGTTTGTTTAAGAGATGGGTGTTTTTTTTTTTTGTTTTTTTTTTTAAGCAGAGCAGAAAAAGAACAGGCAGCTAGTGTAGCTCCACTGATGGGAAAGAGACAGCCAGCTCCATTTCTTTGTATCTGGTTCCAAGGAAGAGAATATTTATGCTGTCTGTGTAAGCGTGTGTGTGTGTGTGTGTGTGTGTATGTGTGTGTGTTTGTGTGTGTGTGTGTATGTGTTAGTCTCTCTGTCTGTCTTTTTGTTTATGCCTGTCTTTGACTTCAGAATCTGAATCATTTTTAACCCTCTGAAACCTAAATGCATCACCAGCACACAAAATTGCCTTTTTAAAAAATAGGTTCAAATCGCCACTTTGGCCTATGAAGATGCATTTTTTTCTGTTGGAAGGTGCAGACTCTCATCTAAAAAGCAGTCATTTTAGTAAGTAAAATTTGTAATTAGTAATAGATGGATAGATAGATAGATAGTTGTCTCTTAAGCCAGATTACCTCTTTCACAATCTTCAAATGCTCCATAGATAAATCTATAATTCAGCCCATTCAAATTTGACAGGAAGCTGTCGTGTTCCACAACAGGAAAAAACTTTGATTATACAAAAATGTATTCCCCTCAGAAACAACCGAGACAGCCAGCTAGCATGGATGATATGGCGATGAAACCGGTGAAACAACCTCGCTTGTCACAGAATGAATTTTGCAGAGTTCTGAAAGAGTTTAATTGAAAATATCTTTTCAAATTTCCATTTCTGTGCAGAAGCTAGCAAGCCAGACTTAAATTAATTTAGTTTTCAGTTATTTAGGTGTCTGCACGGGGGATACGGAAGTGAGGAAATGACCAGATATCTGCTTTTTTTTGCTATTAATTTTCAGTACTTCAAAAGTACAGACTGTTAGACGAAGCATTTGGAAATTCGGAAAACACGTCTGAGACTACACAGGTAGACAGATACATACATACGTGCATACATACAGAGAAAATAGAAAAAAATGCGAAGTGAATCTGCACTTTATGACAAAAAAATAAAAAAATCTTCATATGAAAAAAACGTTTGTTTTTTTTTCAAGATATGAATTGAAACAGGAAGAAACAAACTCAATCTTGTCTTAGCAACTTTGCATCTACCATTAGATAAGAAATAAATAATCTGTTTGATTAGCTCTGTTATGAGATTTGGCAGGGAGCGGGTGGGGGTGTTGGGGTTCTTTGCAGTTCATCTGATTTGGACTAGGGAGCTGTTATCTGCTCTGGACTGCACTGGGAAAAGGAGTTGTTACACTAATTGTACTCAAAAGTGTCCGCTTACTTTCATTTGGCAGCTTTAATCCTTTTCTTTCACTGGCTCGGTGCTCATACAGAATTTCCCTGGTCACCACTTCTGAAAGCATTCTCCTCTGCAGAGCGGCGTTCAAGCTCTAAGATGTTTGGAGATTTCTCTAAAGTGGGTCCAGTGGCTTTGTCTGAATTCCCTTTGGCGGTGGACTCAGCTTTGGGCGCCCCATCACAACGACGCAGCTCAGATGCCTGCGAGAGAATTTTAAAGAGGTCACCTCCTCCAGGGAGGGGGAGGGACGACTGAGTCACAGTTGAGACTGCACACCACGCTCGGCCGTCATGCGAGCCGCTGCCCAAAGACACACAAGGAAAAACAAAACAAAACAAAACAACCCCCCACAAGACCAGGTGCCATAAAATCCTCAATTGCTCACTTTTTTAACAGCCTCTTTTGTCCTGCTGTCAGCTGGGACTGCTCTGTCAGACAGGAAAAGAAATTTCTTGGTAAATTTCATATTTTACTGTTGATGAAAATACTCCAGTGTTAAAAAAAATGTATGTAAACCTTTTATAGGCTCACATATACTTAAAATGCTTGTTAGCCTCCTCTGTCGATCAGTATAAGACAACAAGACAACAACTGTCTTTAATACAAAAAGCATCCCTAATGTAATGGAATATTCAGAGGATGCTTTTATCCAAAATGCAGCACATTACTGTGAGTGCATGCAATTTTTTTTATGGGTGAATCCAGTGGGAATCAAGCCCATAACCCTGCCAGTGTTAGTACCCTGTTCTACAAAATCCGTACCTACAAAGTCCACCAAAAAAAAAAAGCAGCGTTACAATGCTTTTTAGACATTGTTTGTTTAGGGAAGTCTGTTTGTATTTTATCATTCTCATTATTACATTTTGCCTGAATATAATCCATTACCGACATAATCTTGATATTGTGACTCATGCTAGTGAGCTAGCTAGCTAAGTGGCTACAGCTGTTTGGATGAGATGGGACAGTCCTGTTAGGAGGCTACCATTACTTAGAACGCGTTCACGTCATCTTGTATTTATCTTAAGTACCATACTCCGACTTAAGCAACATTTGCACCAACATCCAACTGGTAATTACAACCAAGAATCTCATATTTTTCTGAAAGCTCCGATATTTCCAACTTGGAGTTAAATAACACATTAGCATTGGGAAAATAGAGACTGCTTAACGTAAATAAATCCACAGTTAATGCTACGTTCATATAACAAACTAACAAACTATCTCAATAAAAGTAGGCATTATAGCATTTGTTAAATGAATGTTTTGATAGAATTACCTTTTGATACATACTTAAAATTGTAATGTTAGCTTACTTTACCTTCCTGTTCACTTACTTTACTTTCCAACTGATGTGAACACTTAAAAAGTCGTATTGAAATCACATCTGGTCTGCAACTACGGTGCAGATTTGACTCTACCAGACTGTCACAAGTCTGCTGTGAGTTTATGAAAGTACAAACTGTCCAGCTGAATATGGTACATGCTGCAAAGGGAGCAGATGTTGTTAATAACTTAGAGCTTTTTCCTCACTTACCTCCTCTGTCTGTTTGTGTGTCTCTGTGTGTGCTTTTGCGTCCATATGCCTCTGTCTGTCTTTGTGTCTTTCTGTGTTTGTGTTTCTCACTGAATCTTTAATGACAATGAAACACATCTAGCACTTTACGAAATGTGAGGGAAAACTACATCAAAGTTAAAGAAGTCAAGTTATGTAAAGATTTAATTGTTTAATACAACTTATTATTGGGTTTCAAATATACAAGGCTGATGGCATGCTCAGTTACTTCTGGTTGGAATTCAATTAACTTTGCATTTTCTTGGCAGACCTTATCATGCAACAGATCCGTATCATAAGTGAATATCTGCCCTGAGGCTGTTCCTGCCTGTTTATAACACAAATCTTGGAATGAGTTTATTCACGACACTTGAACTAAACAACTGCATCGCACTTAAAGTGAGATAGCGCTAAAGCAACATTTGACCCATAAAACGTCTTGACCCTAAGAGTGTATGTCACGCAGATAGTTTTTAACCAACAAGGCCCATTTTAAAAGCCTGTGATCCATGGAGTTGGAATTTTATGAATTTACAGCATCATTTAACACATTCAGTTCCAGGAAGTGTTTTTGGGAAAACTATAACGGGTCGGCATGCTTGACTGCGTTATGGCAGAACGCGCCCCCATTCACCGGTTGAGATGGGTGTGTCGCACAAGGCATTATGGTTATTTGAGTGTTTACACCTCTGTGACCCTAAAACCCTGATGTAAGACCAAGAGTTAAAAACCAATAAAATAAGATTTTTTTCACCTACTTTTATGAATTGTGAAGTTACGAGAACTAAACATGTTGTGAGGTTACAAATTCATAGGGTTACCTTGCCCTTTAATTGAAGGTCTCATTCTGATTTTTGCTCACATCCAAAACATTTCTGTTTCCTACTTGTAAAAATTGGCACTCATGTCAGAAAAGAGTTTTTTCCTTGATATATACAGCCTTGTAACAATATGCTCCAGCTTTTGCATATTTATTATTTTTCAGGATGGTGCTGTATAATTGACTGTGTAAAATGCCCTTGATTGTTGCCCTGCCTGCTGGCTTCTGTAAAATGTACCATCTGTTTACAAAGTCAACTACAAACTCTTGAACCAAGAGTCTCCCACTTTGTCATTTTTGCACAGACTGATGAATCACACCAGACTGCAGAGCTAATATTCACTAAGAGACTTTGGATATCCTATGACATTTCTGCCATAGTGCTCTGGTGTGATATTTCTCATTTGCATTGTGGTTATTGAGGTTAGAGTACACTGAATGACATTTCCAATTATTTTCTTCAGTTTAAGACTTTCCCTAACTTTCCTTTTATTTCCATGTATTTTTAATTGTCAGCGCACTCAAGTTCAACATTGACAGGCTCATACCAGTGCCTAAGTCCAAAATATCCAGCTTAGTTTAGCGTCAAGAAATGGCACAAAAATAAAACTCCCATAAAACTCACAAGGGAATCATGTCTAAATCCCCCCAAATCCTTTTTCTTAAGCAGCTAGTAAAATGTTTCAAATGTCAGGCATCACCCAGCTTACGCTATTCAATATTACCTTTCAGGATACGAGGAGAAGAGCTGACACTCCAGCATCTGCCTTTTCATTTCCTCTGTGCAGCCAGAGATGGACTGAGCTGTATTCTTATTTTGATTTCTCCGAGCTGATAAAAGCCTTGTTTCTGTGCGCGCGCGGCCTGATGAAGGCAGGCGGTAACGGTCGGCGCCCGTCTCCGCTGCCGTAAGGTCAGCTCCGCCTCTTATCTACCATCGGAGTGTTCTTCACAATGCGCTGAGACATGATGGTCGCACCAAAACCGCCTTTGAATTTCTTAACCTCTCAGAATATCAAACATGCGGGTGCACGTCTCCCCGCTGCCTCTCCAGACTCTTGAGTGGCTAATGTGGTGGCGCAGCACTCGAGAGCCACTTGGCTTTAAAGGCCACACCTGATTTGACTGCCGTCTGTCTGGCTCTCCACTGCGACCATCACCACCTGAGGAATGGAGGGCGGGGAGCTGAATACCTTGGTGCTGCTCTTGGAGCGTGTCAGCTCACGTGTCCAAAGCCTGTAGGTCACTAAGTTGGATAAAACCTCCATTGTGGCCTTCTGGCGTTTTCCACCTACAAAAATGAAGCTTTTAGAAAACCTTTGCTGTAAGTCTGAAAACATCATCATGGTGTTCTAGCATGGATTTGGAAAATATAGCTTTTTGAAAATGTAGCATTGTCATGTGCTTTAGGTCGTGGTCTAGTATCAAGCATGTGCTGGCCATGTGTTTGTAGGCCTGTGCATGTTCGATAAGGGACTTAAAGCATTTTAGGGCATTTTATTGTGCATGGTGGGCTTTTGGTAAACATTCTGAAAATGCTAGTGTGGTGGTTGGAACACCAAAAAGGCGTTTTCACATTTAATTTCAAATTTAGTGAGGACATGTCCTTACGGTTAAAGTATTAGGACAGTTGAATGAAACTGGCTCTGGCTGGTTTTGCTGTAAACAAATTACATTTTTGTCTCTGATTAAAGTAGTGCTGCTGGACACTGGATTGCCAGCTGCTTATAGTGTTTTTCTACTTGCATGCTAAGATATGTTTACATTTTTTTCAAAAATGTATTAGAAAGAAATGTGTTAGAAAATGTTTGTAGGTGTGTGCCTGGCTTTCAGGTGAACATATGAAATGGACCAAATACACTTAAATTCAGCACATAAATTCACACCATTATCAAAGATGTGACATCTTCCTTTGAGACGTTCTACCGCCTCTTACACTGTAATGCGACTAAAAGGGATTTTAGAAGAAAAAACTGATCTCTCTTGGTACATTGTAGAATAAATGGATGCTGAGATTCGGCTCATCTGAACTCTCCCCTCTGAATCTGTAGGAACAGAGTCTGAAACAACTGGATGTATTTAACTGGGATACCAGGCACATCTAGATTTTTAACTTTATAGCAAATAATTTAATGGCAATGTCTTTCACGTAGAGCTTACTGAGATATGTAGAGATTTAAAAGGATATATTTCAGGCTTCACAAACTAGGTCAAAGATATCAAAGATGGTTTGTGAAAAGCCAGTGACTGAGTTGAATTTGCCCAAAGTGCTGAAAGAGATCTTGAGTTGGTTTTACATTCAAGTTAAAAAAAAAAAAAAAAAAAAAAGTTAAATTTTAAAGTGTTTTGGGCAGAACTTTATGAGTTACAAAGCACATTAGAAAAAGCAGAAGAAACAGTAAAATTCATGTCCAACAAAAAGAACATCATGATAACCTAATTTCTCTTCATGGTGTTCATAGCTTTACAACTCTGTGCATGAGAGACTGTCTAACCCAACCAAACTCATGCTGAAGTATTTATTAAAACTGACCTCTAGATTTAATTTTGAGGCGAACAGAACAAGACTTATAGATGGGAAGTGATGTATCAGCTTAAGTGGTCGTGATGGCAAGTGGGAGTCTGGCCTATGGAGCAGGGCGTCGTATCGAGTAGGAACAGGACTTCTCGTATCTCCCGTAACGCCGATCACACAGCAGTGAGTCTCTGTCCTGGCTCGCGTTTACATTAACATAATTTACACCGGCTTCTTCAGCATCAGTAATAATATTCACCGTTTTATTGAATCAGCAGTTTTATCCGTGGTATAAGAGGAGAGGATAGCACAGCATGTGATGCCGCTTCTGCTCGTTTAGTCTAGTCAGCTATAGCGGGTCGGCTCTGCAGGAAGCAGGAGAAAAAGTCCAGCACTATTTTTTTCTGTCTATTAGTTACGACCCACTACGTAATGAGCTCCTGCCACCATGCATTTCCACCACCACTCATACATATTTTGAACGTTGCTCCTCAGATAATGGAAATATGCAAATTTATGATTTATGTTGCCCATCCATACACTCTTCATTATGTGGCTTGGAAGCTGTATAGTATTATTTATTGTGCTACTTTGAGCGTTATTAATAATATTCTTACTTTGATAAGGCTATTACCCTTTAAAGGGTCCCTGCTCCTCTTGGATAATGCCTATTTCATGCCTGCACTTCATCCTAGTTTAGACTTACAGCTTATGAAAATGTCTCACAGCCCCAATATAGGATGGATTTGGTCACATTAATTTTAATTCTATTCATGTCTTTCATGAAGGGTTTGACAATAAACATGACAAACGACCTGACATTTTTTTTAAAACCTTTGTGCTTCAAAATACAGGCATGTTTCATCTCATGTCTTTCTACCTGCAGGTGCGCAAGATATATCTATAAAGTTCATGCTTAAATTTTACATATTGTCTTCACTCCACTCAGACAGTGGAGAAAAAAAAAAGCCAGTTTTCTGTTTCATTTTTCAGCAGAGACACCACACTGTAGTCAGGGATTGAAGCTTTATCGAGTGATTGGATTGATCTCTTAAAAAGGCAACATGGCTGCATGCCTGTGGCAGTGACCCATTTAGAGGCCATTTTCTGTCACTTCAGGTCAATCAGCCTAATTCTGTGTTTTTAATGATCCTGAACCTGATCCTGAATTACAACTTAAATGTATAGTAAATATAAATATGGCCCACAACTGTGACTTATATGAATCACATTAACTTATTACTCATAAGTCTGACATTTGAGACAATAGATATTAAAAAATGGATTCTGTCTCATCTGATTATCACATCCACTTTTACTTAAACAACAGCTCAACCTTGTGTGATACAAACCATGTTGAATCATCTGCATTTCCGCAAAACACAAAATCTGATCTGATGTAAGTATCCCTTGTTGCCCTTGTGATCTGCTCCCGGCTGGCATTTCAAGGCACTTCCAATGCCCCACAGTGGTATTTTCAACCACTCAATAATGGAGGACAGCGCTACAAGCAAACAACCGGTGTTGCAAGACATTTTGCTCTCAAGCCACAGACAGCAAATGACAATGCGGAGTTATAATGATCATATTTTACCTCTTCACTCTATTTTTCTGTCTGCTCTAATTAGCTAACTTTCTTGCATCTCTTGTGAAAATTCAACATTATTGTTTGTCAATTACAGGCCACAATAAACTGTAATTTTTTGTCTCCGATAGATGACTTACTGTCTCCTTAACTATGTAAAACCATTATATCAAAGGCTGAAAACAGTGTGATTCTGCCACCGCATGCCATCAGTTGATAACTCCTCTCTTGTTTTTGGAAGTTGTGTAGATTTCCGCATTTTGGATCCCAACTGGTGCTCTGTCTTTTCAGCGAGAGTCACTGGCTGCTCTTTTCAGCCCTTTCAGATGCCGCCTTTTGTGACCGGCCGCTGAATCCCTCACGCCCTTTAGTAAACTAGCAGTGGATGTGGCCACATAAAGTCATGTCACCCAGATTCCACAGGGTGGACCGCGGCTTTTCAGTCTCGCTGATCAGCCAGGTTACTGTTAGCTCAGCTTCTTCCTTTCATACTCGATGCCTCATCTACTGAATCATCCCATGGCACAGCGAGCCCTGCAAAGTAAACAGACCACTGAGTTATGCCAATTGTGCTTACTGAACTGCTTCTTTTGCAAACCGTTTCTGTGCAGTTGCCGGAGTAGATGCTACTTTACTGTTGCGTCTTTAGACTGTTAGTGACAAATCCAGCCTTACTTTTGCAAATATGAATTTCTCTGTTAGGCTGGAGAGAGATAATAAAAAGATCTCTTCCCAATACAGTATCACTTCTAAGGCAGCATGGGACACAAAAATTGAGTTTATTATTCTCGCTAACTTTGCTTTTTTTTGATATTGGTACAGTATTACTATGTCTTAAGCTAGGAATGGTAACATTTACAGGGGATATACTCCATATAAACCAAAACTGCATACACCACAGCTTTAGCATTAGCCTGCCTTGTGACATTTACCTCTCTGTGTACCGGAAACCTCTTATCACATCTTGTCTTTACCCCTGAATCTGCTTTGTCTGTAAAAATTTGTCTTAACTTTTGGCAGGCTTTGCTGATATTGCTGATATCACTTAATGAAGAACCAAACATATGACAGTTTTCCTTAGTCAACAGAGATTCACATAGATGTACATTGCAAGAGGACACAGTTCACATTAAATTCAGCAAAAACAAAACAAGTCCCAAAGCGCTGCCTAAATCAATGGGCTGTAAATTTAGCATCAAGCATTGTGACCATTGCAATCGCCGTGAAATGTAAAAGGAAATGCACTCAGCTTCACCTCTGTTTATCCCCAAGGCCTTCGACATTCACCATCGGCACATAATTCACTGTGTTGAAGTTCACCTTCATCAGTGTCCTTTCTTTAACAATTACTCCGGTCGGACAGCACTCAGTGAAGTATGTTTTTCTGAATCCAAATTAGAAGACATATTGATTTTCTTTTATTGACCTAGACCATGATTTGTTGCTAGAGTCTTTGAAGTAACACCTAAATGGATCCCAGCCCACAATTACCAGTTTCAGACCTGTTCCCGTTTTGAATAATGAAATTGCTTTTGTGCTGTATGTTCCATGTCACTGGGCATAAAACCATGTTGGCTAATTGTAGACATTTCTGTCTCCCACCTATACCTATAGATTATGGATTATTATCCATCATACATCCGCTAATCCATCCGTCAGCCATCTTTCTAGCTTTATTCTGATTTTCTTTTTGAGTCCAATGTGGAAAAAAGCTTCTCAGAAACCTCACATGTTGCTTGTTAAAATCCACAATACCCTTGAGGCTGTTCTTTTCAGTGATTTGGACACCCAGCACCAGATAGACCCACTGCTGTGCACCAAAACCAACAAAGACACGTATGTGATTGAGCTCTCCTCCCTCCCCCTCTGCAGGCTTTGCAATCCTCCAGGCCATCATGGAGTCGGCGGTAGCCAATAACTGGCAGGTGACGGCGCGCTCAGTGGGGAACATCGTGGACCCCACAGAGTACAGGCGTATCATCGAGGAGATGGATCGCCGGCAGGAGAAACGCTTCCTCATCGACTGCGAGGTGAACCGGATCAACTCCATACTGGAGCAGGTATCGACTCAAAACCCCTACCAGCCAGCAAACACTGGAGGTGACAAAATGCTCATCGTCCATCTTCATAAAAACTCCAAAAGTCCCTTTGGCCTTGGTTCCATTGGTTTTAAGCAAATACATGCACAGTCTGTTCCTCTCTTTCTGCTGCGAGCTCTGCTATTTCCATTTAGATTCTCAGTGAAGTAAAGCACTCTCCTGACTCCCTCCACTCCCTACATTTTTATTTCTTTTCTATTACCCCAAGCACTTTGAGTGTGCCATAACCGCCTCAGATCTCTGCCTTCTCATTTGGAAGACTTTGTTACTGTAAAACAGGTAAGTTCAATTAAGGCTTGTTATGTGTTCGCTCCTGTTCGAACATTGTTTGAGGTCACCTGGGTTTCATTCACTCCCAGCAAATAAAACAACCTCGCTCATCCTTGTTACCTAGGTGATCCTCGGCTGTAGCACCAGTTGGATGTATTTGTTGACGCACAGTGGCTTCACTTTAATGGATGCTTTATGGTCAAAAATTTAATTAAATCAGCGTTTTTCAGCATTTCGCTCACAACACTCGGAATATCGTTTAGTGTTCATTTGCAGGATTAGATTAATTTGCGGCTTAATTGCTAATATATGAATTGAAAGAGAAAAATTAACGTGCATGTGCTCGCATTTTTCCAGGCGAGCCGAACTGATTTGTTTGAGAGCGACTGAATCCCGAACCCGTTGTTTATTTCTTGTAATCGACTGTCGGTTGAAATTGAAATGATGCCAGGTTTTCTCAGCTGGATGTGCAGCGTCTTGATCAATAATCTAAAGACGCTTCAAGCGAGCTACTCAAAGATGTACATTTCCCCTCAGCTTGAGCTCTAGCAGCTACTGTACAGTAAATTGCTGCACTGCAGTGCAATGTTTACTGGATCTTTTACAAAAAGAGCCTGAAGCCTACAAGCTAGGCTCATGCGTATGTGTGCATTTGTGTGTGCGTGCGTGTGTGTGTGTGTGTGTGTGTGTGTGTGCACGCTCACTTGAACTATTAATCACAGACTGATCCTAACCTTCTGTCCTGTGCTGAGGTGTATGCGTGTAAAGGCGTCTGCCCTCTACATAATGATCCTCATTATTACCAGCCTTATGAGTTTTACTTTGACCTTCGCTGCAGATCTGTCTTCATCGCCGCGGACGCTGGGGAATATTTTTAGTGACAGCCCCGAACGTTTTCATTAATTAAGAGAAGTTTGCCTTTGACTGCCCTTCTCATTAATAAATAGGGTTCTTTTTTTTTTTTTTTTTTTCAAACATTATCAGAATTCCCCCATATTATATTCAGGTTCAGGTAACGGTGGTCACTCGCTGTCGTATTAAACAGATCGGATTATAATCTCTTTCCCGCACTGGCTTGATGTGAATGGTGGCCTCGCGTGCAGCCATCTGTCAGACGAGCGTCTCTCCAGATGCTCGGGAGAGGCGAGATCTGTCTGGGTCTCCCCTCGACGAATCCTTATGTGAGCCGTGACATCAACACTTGCTTTAATATAATATCAGCTCCCAGTGTAAGTAGGACACACTGTCCCATAACAGCAACAACAATGAGCCTACTATAAATAGCCTACCCTCCTAGCCTGAGGGAAGATCTCTCACAAAGGCAGGAGTGAGCAAACACAACGGAGATCACTCAGACATCAGGAAGCAGCCATTTTAGACATTAATCTTTTAGCAAGCTCATAGAGACCGAGCCATACTCCTCAATCCTGTAATCATCAATATACTTAGTCCTCTTCACTGGTCAGTGAAAGCCATAAAAAATCCTGCATTCAGGCTCGTATTTCCCCCAGTTAAGTAGAGAATATTTATAATTCATATGCAGATACCTATTGTACAATTTGTGCTAATTGCTTTTGTCTGCATCGGGTTGGAATGGGGCTTTTTTGTTGACAAATGTGCTGTGGGACGCCTCGCTTCCCTGCAGGCTCTCTTTCCATCTTAAAAAGTATCAGCCTGCTCATCCCCTCAGTAAAGAAAAGACGGAGCGATAAACAGCAGCTCCCCTCCCCAAAGGCTCCTCATCAATAACAGCAGCACAGTGAACTGTAATCCCCTCCGAAGGGCCGGTTTGCCTCCTCCCGCGGAGGAGACGGCGGAGGCAGTGGATGGAAGGGAAGGAGTCGGAGGGAGCGAGAGCGAGAGGACGAGGGGCTTGTGGGAATTGAGCCGTGTAGCGTAAAGCCTCCCAGTGCAGGGAGCGAACAGGAGACGGGCCCGGCACCCCAGAGGAGCGCTGGAATTCCACACCTACAGAGCAGGATCGTAAAACAAGACGCGTCTGTGGGATGAAATGACATCTGCGTGGAAGCAATCTAATCCTGCATGCGAATTGTATTTTTGCTCGTTCTTCGTTTGCTTTACACAGGCGTTGGTTTTATTAGCGTGACATAACAAATGGTTTCTGTAGCACTGGCGTTTTCTCCGAGGGGACTGATGTTGACAGTGCTGTTTTGTTGTCTTTGAACAATAGGTTGTAAGCCGCAGCTCGCAAAGCGCAGAACACTTTGATCATCTGAGGAAAAATATTAACAAGCATTCCTACAAGACACAATTGCCAGGGAGCTTTAAAGCTTTAGGCAAGCCTTGAGATTACAGGTCGCAAGGAAGATGTTCCTACAACAAGTAGTTAGTGGATTATAGCAAAACAATATTAAGTAATGACTAATGTGTAAGGGAAATTATCGCAGTTAAAACTCTCACTAACTAATGAAATATTCATAGCGAGGATTTAGGAATAGTCCCAACATGTTTATGGCACCAACAGCCGGCCAGACCAAAACACGTTGGTGAGAGTTTTTATTGTTCTGTTATGAACCAGCCATTTAATATAATCTATATAATCTTTTTCTAAGGAGAGTTGCCTTTGTTCAGGTCTGTTATATCACTGTGAATGGGCCTTTACCCTCACCACAGGCCACCGTCTTCACTTATTTGATAACCAGCTGCAGTTCTTTTTACAAACATTTTTTCATAAATTAATGGAATAGTTTGGAAGTCTATTCTTATGTTCTATTCAATGCTTATGTTGGCAATTGGAAGTTTTCATTCATCCATCACATTCTTCATAGTGGACATGCAGCTCCTGCTTACTGATGCAAGTAGTGGGGCACAAATCCACAGTTTATCCAAAGCTAATACAATGATAAAACAGTCCAATATGATGAATTTTGACAGATTATTTCAAAATACTAAAATTGTTTTGTTTTTTGTTTGTTTGTTTATTTATTTATTTATTTATTGTGAAATCCTTACAACAAGTAAACATGTTGCCTTTCGCAATACGTAAAGGCATTTCCTGGGGCAGATCAGCAAAAAGTATAAGAAGTAAACAAACGTAGCGCCCTGCTGAGGACAGAAGCTGCTGTTTTAAAAATGCTAGCAGTGTGACCCATCATTCTCTTAAGTCTCCTGAAAGTCTGAGAGAGCGTCTGAGATATTGTGCATGATATAAACAATCAGACAAATGTAGCTGCCTATTAGACCAATCTCAACCCATTTTGAAAACGACGGAGCGCAGCAACGACACTTGTCATTCCCTTAAGTTTCTTCAAAATCTGATCAGTGGCGTCTGAGATATTGGGCGTGCTGGATGGACAGACCAAGCCTGAATTTTTGCCCGGGATGAGGACAGTTGTGTGAATGGTGCAAAGGGCCAGCTATTGACCTCAGGGTGTCAGTTCCACTTCTGAAGAAGGCAGATGACAAATCACTGTAACAACGAGGAGCCTCCATCAGTGGGAAGGGAGTCAAATCCTCTTGAAGGCACTTGGGCAGACATCCAGCGCTGCGCAGGACTGTGGCTCCAGCCTGCTTAATTAGAAGAGATTCCCCCAGGAATATTTAGGCTAATAGTTGTGTAGCGCAGCTCAGCCCGGCCCAGCACCAGGCAGCAGAGCCAGGACAAGCTTGTCCAGAAAGGCAGACAGGAGGAGACCTGCAGCCGAGGAAATAAAGATAACTGAGACCCGAGACAACAAGCGCTCGTGCACTATCTCCCACCCCCCTCTCTATCTGCCTCTCCCTCTCTCCTGGAGTAATGGGTTGTTTTATGCCTCCTCCACTGTGCAGAGAGATGGCCCTACAGTTCTGATTATGTCCTCAGCAAAGAGGTGAATACTAATGTGCAGCGTGTAGGCTGGGTCTATTTGTCTGTTGATCTTAAAGCATAGATATGATTCATCTGATCACAGTTCACAGGCAGGGGTTGGAAAATGATGTAGTATGATTAAAAAAAAAAAAAAAAAAAAACCTGCTCTGTTTTAAACACCAGTCCAAAATTGCAAGATAACAAGATTGCAAGATTGGGGATTTAAAGGTACAGTTCAGCCCATCAAAAAATAAGTAAAAACAAAATAATAATAAAAAAATGAAGTAAAATGAAAGATATCTTCCCACTTACCCCTAGTGCAATCTATCCATCTAGATAGTTCCTGTGTTTTGGTTTCCAGTCTGGCATGGTCTTCCCTGTCTGCCTTCATGCCAGTACAACAGGGATGGATGGATGGTTGTTTGTGGAGCTCAAACCATCAAAAATGATGCGTGAAAAAATAAACTGCAGCTGCTATTTCAAAAAAAAAAAAAAAGTTTCATTGGGAACCACTTATTTAACTAATTTGCCTACTTCCTTTAAGATAAATTGAAACTATGTCAATGTTAAGAGTCTTTTTCTCCAACCAGCGCAAGAACGTGCATCTCTCAACATCCCACCATGATAATTTGCTGTTAAACGTCCATTTAGGGAGGCCAAACAGAGTGGCTCATTACAGACCATTACAGTGAGGCTCTGGTCTGTTTGAGGGAAGTAATAACAGTTGCCTGATTCTTGTTAAGATTGCCAATCACAGATAGCAGTGGACAGCGGCATCCAGGCTGTCCTTTCCATTCAATGAGCATAAAAAATTTAAGAGCAAATCAATGCAATCACTGTTGTAGCTCCCTTCTCACTTGGCAGGGTGCAGTTGTGCAGACGTTGCCAGGTCTTTCTCTCTCCAGACTTGTTTTCCCAAGAAGGATTTTAGGACTTAGAGAAATCTGAATCCTGGGACTGTGAAGGTGTAAACTCTGTCAGCGGCGCCTCACATCAGCCAGGTCCTCACTGGTTCCAGGTATTCACTAAACGTGATTGTCCCAGTGGACTGTGAAAGTAGAGCATCAGGATCCTAAAAATTGTTATGCCCACATGTCTTTTTTTTCCCACCAGCAATTGCTTATCAACAGAACAGGACATGCCAGGAACATTTCCCACACTAAATGAAATGAAACTACCCAAGTCCTTTACGAGAACATGAATAGTGCCCATTGTGAGTCAAGTGTGACACATCTTTTTTTGACTATTACATGTGAAAACGCTGAAAATGAAATCTAGAGAAATTGTATTCATATATTTGAGCACCGCAGATCAGCTATATGGTGCAATTTTTAAGGAGAAATTGCTCAAATTGTGATTGATAGAGTCACTATTTCCACAAATATAAAGTTAATTTAGGCCAAGATTTGATTAATAACTCTGCAACTTAATCTATATTTCCAATATTAAGTAATTTCAGAATATTTCAATTATGATAACTGATAAATTATGATAAGCTGAAAAAATAACTATAAAAAAAACCCTCTAACTGAGCTAGACATTTTCTGTTAATTTTTCACAAGTGTTTTTTTTTTTTAGAGCTATGTGAACTTTATTTCTTTTCACCTGGCTTAATCATTAAATTATTCACACCAAGTCCCTACACTGCAGCGCATGCCAGAGAGTTCCCACCTCCACAGCGGCTCTGCCAGTTTGGTGTGAAAAATCTGGTCGGGCCGCTGGCTGCCTAAAGGCCAGAGCGATAAGCTGTCAAACAAGACCAAACCTCCCAGCATCCCCGCTTCCCTGATGTTTGAAATGTGTAGTTTGAGGTGGATTCATCCCGGCAAATGTACCAAAGGGCCAAACTGAAGTGAAGAGTTGTCAGTCTCTGCACTCTCTGCCAATTTGATGCCAGCCAGTATAGCTGTCAGT
>OMLF01000177.1:10781-24970 GCA_900302615.1 Holocentrus rufus | reverse complement strand
TTTTTTTTTTTTTTTTTTTTTGCCAGTCAGAACAACAGTTTTACCTTGTTTTGAGAAGGAATCCTTGGCAATGAAGTAAAATATTTATCTACCATAAAAATGCCTCTGAAATATTTTTAGATATAGTTGTAAGAATTCACCATTGGGTAGCTGTTAGTTAGGTTTCTGGTTATTTTGTCACACAAAATTCAAATGCCATTGTATCTCCGTGTCAAAGTGACTGAAGCTACAGTTGAGAGTCTCAGTCAATAATGGTTAGTGCTACAAGATCTCTTTTATGATTTGATTCAAGCCCACTGACACAACACTTTATTTATTCTTCTTTATGTCACCTATAAGATACTATCCTACACTGCAGATTACACACATTGATCCTCTGATTGACTGCTGATTATAGCCATAAGTGTTAAAAATAGAAGCAACACATTTCTGGCAACAACATAACAGACTTATCCAATTCTCTGCATCCAGCAGTGAAAATTTTTTAAGACACATAACATGAGATATTGAAAAATGCTTCAAAGATCAACAATAAAATGTTCATCATCAACAACATCGTAGCTGCGAAAGCCAGGAACACAAAGCTGCCGTTTAGCCATCTAAGCCGGCACATACCACGTGTCTGTAAATTACATGTACGCTGCATTCAACTTAACTTTAATCTCTCCGAGCTGCGAACAGTCAAACAAAACAGAAACACTCTCACAGATACACATTATTATCTGTACTGCTTTACTCTTTGCATGTCTTTATGTCTGGCTTTGAATAATAATGCTAAGATGGTGCTTCGCTTTGCATACAGATGCCTGAATGCATGAGTGTGCACACTAATACCCCATCCACCAACACACACACACACACACACACAAAGTTGTATGAATCCTACAATAGGTTTGAATATCAATTTGTACCCTCATATATTCTATCTCATTGTAAACAGTGAAATGTTTATGAAGTTACAGTTGAATATCTTAAAACAGCCAAACTCCAACCAGGTTTTAGCTGAAAACAACAGTTGAGGTGTCACTTTCAGATGCTCGCTTATAAATGAGAGTGTGTTTGTGACTCTTCAGACGAGACTCGTGCTCAGTCACTTCAGGCGCCGCAGCTTCTTTAAATGCTCGCTGTGTTGTTGCACTCGGGTCACTGTGGCTCCCTCTCGCATGGATGAATAACAAATGAAAATCTTTTTAGGACCCATTTGGAAGGCAATAAGTGCAAAACCTTCCAGGATTTTTCCCCACCAGGAACCAGACCTGAGGACGCGGGATCTCACGCGTTCGTGGTGGAGGTGTAAAATGTCGAACACAATGAAATCATTGCACATACTGAGGAAGTTAATGGGATTTATTGTTGAAATTGCTGGGTGGATGAAAGCGGGCTGGGAGGACTAACCTTGGAGCAGCAAGGACGTCGGCTCTCCAGAGACAATTAGGAGATATTAAGGCAGGAGTGAGCGGAGGATTTTGAAGGGCGGTGGTGTGAATGAAAGCACAGGTGTCAGAGACAGGGTGCAGATAGGAGCCACTGAAGATAAAAGTGGGCAAACAGTTCAATTAAATGTGTTTGAACAGTCCACTAACCCTGCCATTGAGGCAGAAAAATTTGCCTCTCTGCAAAAGGATATTGAAATAGTCGCCAGTAAGCTTGATCTAATATCCAATAATATGGAATATCATGATATTTGTGGCAATATTTTCTAAAAGAAGATGCTGCATATGGGCACACATGCCCTGCAGCAGAGCTGGCAAATAGCAAGGACACCTCTCACATCCTCATGATTCAATTTAAGAGATTCAGTGACGATTATACATATTATTTATGAATAATACTGTATATTTTTAGTTAGAGGTCTTGTTTTGGCGCAGAGGCAGATTGCGAGAGTTTTGGCAGGTAAAGTCTTTATGATTTGAAGAGGGGTGGGATGGGTGCATTAACAGTAACAAACTTTTCAAATTTATAATTACTGAAGTTGTTGCTTGCAAATTATTGCCCCACCCACTGGTTGAAATACAAAAAACATCACAATAATATTGAATATTGCAACAAGATCATGGTATTGAATTTCGGAGTGTATAATCAAAATAATAACAGTCGTGTTTACCCAGGTTTCACATGTTTAAATTATAAGGCTGTTTCTGACTATTTTTTATTTTACATCAAAACTGAGCTATCTTCAAATATTTATTTTTGTGTGGTGTTTGGATTTTTCAAAGCACCTTTTGGGGTATATATGAAAAGATAAAAAGTACATGTTCTGCCGGCTGGTGTGTCAAATCTTTGATGCTCAGTATATCTCAGAGCTGCACTGCACAGAGCCGTATAACTCCAACTCAGATATTGTAATCCAAGTAGAGGTCCTCATAAAATTCTCTCCAATATAATATCTCTCTGGACTTTTGATATTGAAATAATTTCAGTGCCTGAGTATACTTATCAAAACTGTGGGGGAGTGCAGAAAGTGAAAAAAAAAAAATGAAGGAGAAAAAAAAAAAAAAAAAAAACCTGATCCACCCCCGCAGTACAGTTTCTTTTTGTAACCCATCTCCATATTCTGCTATAGGGAAGCAGAATGAGAGCAAGAGAGATAGGGAGAGAGAAAGTGTGTGTGCGTGTGTGTGTGAGAGAGAGAGAGAGAGAGAGAGAGAGAGAGAGAGAAAGGGAGAGAGAGACAGAGAAAGAGAAAGACAGGGAGATCTATAGTCAGAGGGGTTTGGCTAGGTAATTAGTTTAAACAAAAACAGCGACTGTAGCTCTCTCTGTGTGTCTGCCTGCTCAGACAGGTACTGTACATTTTTTTTTTTTGGGTCTTAATTAAGTCTAACGTGCGACCAAGACAGTCAGAGGAGAAAGAGACAAACTGTGGAGCGCAGGCAGCTGGAGGATGAGAGCGAGTTCGCCTGAGCCCTGACCTTATTTTACATGTTGAAGTTAATGGGAAGGAACAAGCACTGTCACCACAGTCTCTCTATCCCTCATACATATATATATATGCAATATATATATGCAAAGTCACCCCTACGGCCTTACAAATCTTCCTCAAGTTCTTTCTGTCTTTCTTACTTTCTTTTTCTTTTTCTTTTTCTTCTTTCTTTCTTTCTTTTCACCTTCACACTCCCTCTTACTCACCTATCCAGTAGATGTTATCAGGGGTCATTAAAAAAAGTAAGAAATCCACCTAATCCAGTCTGTGTTTAAACCCCTTGAACTCCGATTTTCCAATTAATTTCCCCTAAAATAGCTTCAAAGTTAGATTTTTTTCCTCCATATTGTGCAACAATGTCTCATCCATATTCTGTATTTCCTGGCTGCATCGCCTCATTGAAGCTCCATCACACTTATATTGAGTTAAATGTTCAAGCCCATTGTTTTATTGCTGCACCATTACATCAAACAGAAACTATCTAGACGTCTTGTGCATCATTTTATTCACATCTCCCTGTAATTCAGCAGGACATTATTGGTATCTTTGGAAACCTTGGGATCGCCACTAGAATTTAAAATAAAGTTTGGTGGGTTGAGCAAAGCTGGTCCACACAGCAGTGACTAACCCGCTGGTGGGACGGCCGGGGTTGAGGAGGATGAACTTGACTTTATCTTCGTAGCTTCTGAAGCGTGGTGTGTTTTGTACATTTGTGAATCAGACGATCTGCAGGTTCTTGGTGACGATGACACAGAGAGCCCTGTCGTCTTCACGCAGAAATATTCTTTGAAATGTGATCGCTCTCTCCCTCGTGCTTCTCCTAGGTGGTGATCCTGGGAAAAAACAGCCGAGGATACCACTACATCCTCGCCAACCTGGTGAGAGCCCGCTGCATGAAACATTTCAACCCTAAGCGGCCCAAGCCGGCGCGCTTCAAATCCAACACAACTCAATGTGATGCAACGCAGTGCAATGCAACGCCGCGCTCCCCATGACTTAGTCAATCTTTGCTCTCCCAATAACTCCTTACAACATATAGACAAATTAAACAGAACAACACAGCAACACATTAAGCTTTTCAACCGTTGATTCAGCCCGGCTAATTAATTTACACCATTTTTTTCTGCTAATGATCGTCAGGCCGGCGTCCCATGGTGTTTATTCAACCAGTCTTGCTCTTTGCTCTCAGGGCTTTTCCAACATGAGCCTGGACAAGGTTTTCTCTGGTGGAGCCAACATCACAGGCTTCCAGATCATCAACCCAGACAACCCCATTGTCCAGCAGTTCCTGCAGCGCTGGGAACGCCTGGATGAAAGAGAATTTCCCGAAGCCAGAAACACTCCGCTGAAGGTCAGTAAAGCATCGGTGTTGTTGCTGCAGCTACACTTTATTTACATCTTGAAAGAACCGCTTCCCCGCCTCCCCCCTTTCTTGCAAGGCCAGTTCAGTCAAAGGTGGGGACGTATTTCTACCCTTTTAAAACCCCAAAATGTGCCAATTACATTCTTTGCACTGAGTTGTTACTGAAATGACCTGCTTGCACGGCAGTTTTATTCACATTTTATGTATCAACCTTGATGCATGGCTTTGAATTTCTTACTACATCAGCAGCACTGTCCTTTGTAATCAGTTCTATTGCCCAGATACTGAACTTGGTCTGCATGATGTCACTGTTGTGTCTCAGTACACTTCAGCGCTGACCCATGACGGCATCCTGGTGATCGCGGAGGCCTTCCGGTACCTTCGGCGTCAGCGGGTGGACGTCTCTCGCAGAGGGAGCGCTGGTGACTGCCTGGCCAACCCGGCGGTGCCCTGGAGCCAGGGCATCGATATAGAGAGAGCGCTCAAAATGGTAGCACTTCTGTCTCGACATCCCCACTTTGTGATCCCTTCTTTAGGATTTCATCATTTTATCTTATTCTGCCGCCTATGATGCTTTATGAGCCTTAGAGTTTGGCAGTATGATAGCTGAGAATCATAATAAGGTTTCTGTATTCTGAAAGTGTTTTGAAAGCAGCACACTTCAAAAGCCTCAAAGAAAGTCCTGTTTTTAAGAATTTACCAGGCAGAGATTTGGTCATCTGTATTTTGAATTCTCTGTGATTTGTGATTGTACTTTGAGGAAGTCGGCAGGTTGTGTAAAATTAATCCACTCCCTCAGCGTAGTCCATCCTGCATTTGCTATTGGAGCTGTATTATTTTGTTTTTATCGTTCATGTGTTGGTGCCTGGCAGGTCCAAGTACAAGGTATGACAGGCAACATCCAGTTTGACACATTTGGTCGAAGATCCAACTACACAATCGATGTGTATGAGATGAAATCAGGAGGTCCCAGGAGGGTAAGTGAGCAGGGAATTTGTCACATATTTATTAGAAAGCAGTTGATGTATTATAGAAGCAAAATATTCACATGATTAACATATGATATAGCTATCAGTATATTTTAGACCCTGTAAAGTACATGCAGTGTGTGGAGGGGGCATTCATGCAACCAAAGTTTCAAGCAGTTTCTGTGCTGTAAACTGTCCTCTTTATTATGGCCTTTTCATGACCAGTACCAATATTGATATTTTTGGATTGAATCTATTGATTGCTACCATTTTGTGCTGATATTCTGTATATTTAAAGGTTATCATTTTCATGCCAAAAGATTAAAAAAAAATAATCAGTGTATCCCCCCCAGAGGTGGAGTATTTAAAAATGTAAACCAACAGGATATCAGTTAGGGAGAGAAACAGGTTTATTTGATGGGACATGTTGAGGGGTGTTATTGTAAAAACAAATGTGGAGGTAACATTTCCTAGGGTGTCCCAATTCCCCAAAATATTCCTGTGCACTGGAAGCTCAGATCCCCTGGAAAATCTCCCAGAATGCACCATAAAAACCAGGAAGCATCTTTGCTCACTGTTTTTTTCTGACTGGAAGTTAAAGCCACCAAACTTCCTGTTCACACTTACCGACTGCTGGATGTCATGGAGGAGGACAGACCAAACTTCATTTACAAATGTAACTATTTTTACAGCGCCAACAGTTTTTCCTTTACTTTTTAGAATTAGGGCGAGGTTTTAGTCGCAGCTTGTTTTTATCATGTTAATCAAGTAGAGAAAAACCATGTGCTCACCTCCAGTGACTGTTGACTAAATTTGATAATTCGCTCTAACCTTAACAACAGGATTCACTCCTGCAGCTTTAACGCATCACTCCACCTCCAGATACTGTTGCCCCTAGCGATCTGTAATAATCACGCACAAAAACACACAGATCCACAATGCTGTCGCCACGCTAGCTCCATGACCCTGAACCCTGACAAGGTGCCCACAAAAGCTGGCACCAAAAGGAAGTGGCCCCATACTGTCCACATAGCTCAGCTCACAAGACCCCGCGCACCACAGCGACCCGCACATCCACACTCACTGTGAAGCAATCTGCAGTGACAACAGAGTGAGTACTGGGAGTTGTAACTACCAGAGTTGGGAGATGTCGACTTCTTCTTGGCTGAGCACATCAGAGTATGACAGAAATAAGCATAATGCAGCTATTGGGATCGCTGAAATCTCAGGTTCCCAGACACAGGCCAGCATGTTTGTTTTTGTGTTCGGTTACACTGCGTGCTATGAGAAGCTGTAATAGAATAGTAAAGCAACCTACTGCACTGACTAGATAAGGCACATTTGGGCTATTACATTTGTGTTGCTGGCATTAATTTTATCAGTATCCAAGTGCTCCACTGGTGCAGCTTTCTTGTTATGTAAGGGAACATTGGCTGAGCCAGGAATAGATTACTCCTACTCTGCTTAAGTGAAGCCCAGGTGAGGTGTGAAGCACCACTACAAGCTTACATCAGGCGGAAAAAAAAAAAAAAAACAGCACTGTCTTCTGCTACAGACAGAGCCTTCCAACTTGTTCGGACTTGGAGGCTCTGCTGTAGAAATGTTGTTCTGCTTCTTGTAATAACTGTGAACCTTTGTGTCATTTTCAGATCGGCTACTGGAACGAATACGAAAAATTTGTATATATAATGGATCAGCAGGTCACCAACGAGTCCTCTTCTGTGGAAAACCGAACAATTGTGGTCACTACTATTATGGTACACTTTCCAAGCAGGTTTTAAATGTTCCACCTAAAGATTTCTGCCACTCAAGGTCAAGGTGTCCATTGTTGCATTCTGTCCTGGGAGGGTAGAATTTTTTTGTTTTGAGTTGCTTTCCATCCACTCACTACATGTTGAAACAGTCGATTCACAAAGAGTGTTTCAACTGTATCCGTGTGGGTGCCAAAGCATTTTGATTTGATATAGTACGGTGGCCTGTTGTAGCAGTGACATCACAATAACGGCTTTGGTAATGATAAATGTAGAGAGTAGACTCCATCTAATTCACATTCAGTGCATACGTAAGTAAAAAACTGGTTCCCTCTCATTAAGTAAATTTGTCAGTGACAGTGGGGACAGACAGTACGTCATCGAAGTGAACGAGCACCCGTTTCTCCGTGGAGACATGAAATGATCAGAATAAGAGAAGGACATAAACAACCAAAGGCTGCAACCTTTGGTTTTTTATCCCTTCATTCAAATTTATTTCAAGATCCGACCCTATCATTTCAATTTTCTCTCCAAAACCCATTGCTGTGAGCGTGTTACAGGCAGTTAAACTGACGGATGCAGACAAAGGAAGATGCAGTAGCTGCAGGTCAGGTAGCAGTCATCGGCCATTTTTAAATGTAAGATAAGGTACGCCTTATCTTACATTTAAAACTATGGCCTCTCCGTCTTTCTGACTTTGCCTATTATGTGCTCATCTTAGGCAAATTCAGAATGTGAAAGTCATACATTTTCATTTAGATGTCCCTTGGAGCCCATTCCTCTCATAACCAAGCTAGAAATACAGGGATATTATGCAGGGCGAGAGCAGAAGAGACACATGTTGTCATTGCTTTGTTTTCCCACTGCCAAGCATGTCTTTCATTGTCTGAAGACAGTTCTTGTTTTAGAGACATAACAGTCATCTCATTAATTTCATGTTTCTTTCTTACATTCCATAACTTTTAAGAAAATGCCATATTTCCTTAAATGAAAGGCCATCATGTACTTTATGTAACACATAGCATATGAACAGAAAGGAGTAGGAGGTAAAGAATTACATAGACTAGTCTGAAGAATAGTGCAGTGAGACTGTTGGATAAAAGTGAAAGCATCAAATTAAAACTCACCGTCTCTGATTTTGCAAAAAGCAAAACAAAAACAACAACCAATAAAAATACCTGTTGAGAGCTACTGGTGAAAAAAATAACCTAAAAACTTGCAGAAATGACATATGAAAAAAATAATCACCACTGCTGGTTGTCCTCATAAATCATCATAAATCAAAAGGTTTGACAGTTTTTCAGTCATGCAAATTATCTGTTTCTGATGCGGCTAAATAAATTTGGCTTCAGTTTTGTTATTTGGATGAATTCACCTCCATGCCCATCGATGTTTTTGCTGCGACAGAATCAAGCCCAGCCGTCTCTGATTTCTCTGCTGTCACTGATGTTTACTTCATGAACCGGAAAGTGCCCCACTCAGCTTGCCCCGCCCTCGCTGCCATGCTCATGCATAGCAAGTGCAACTCCCACCTCATCCCTTGTATCCACAGACTCAGATTTCTGACCAGAGTTAGCATGAGGGAAACATAACATCCTGCTCTCCCTCCTTTATACCTGTCACATGCTTAACTGACTCCCACTGGCCCAGCAGGCCTCGCCGCCTCGCCGGCGGCCCGCCGCATTTGGCTGCGAAATCCGGCCGGCGCTCTAACAACATGCCTGTCACCGACGTAGCTTCTCGGCCACGCTGTGCTGTTTGTCTAGTTTGTTTGTCATCCGAGCATGTGTGCATGCAGCCAGTCAAAACCCCCGTGTGACCGAAGAGGTCTGTCCACTGTGAATGCATTCCTTGCTTTACTCTGAACTCAACACTATGTCTAATTAACAGGAAGCTCCGTATGTGATGTACAAGAGAAACTATATGCAGATGGAAGGGAATGACAGATATGAAGGCTACTGTGTCGATTTAGCTTCTGAAATTGCAAAGCATGTGGGGATAAAATATAAGCTGTCCATCGTTGCGGACGGGAAGTACGGAGCCAGAGACCCAGAGACCAAGACGTGGAACGGGATGGTGGGTGAACTGGTTTATGGGGTAAGTGTCAGTCTGCCTGTGGAGCTCATACAGGGTGGGGGCGGGATCTATTAAAATGCTCACCGCCATCTCTCATCAGATTTGTTTCATACTGTGCAGATTATTTTAAATCCCGGTGAATGTCTCGAATTAGCCTCCATGTTCATTGACTTGACTGATTGTGCCAAGTGTGTGCTGTGGATCCATGTGTTTTGTATGAACTGGCTTTCATTCATCTTTCATGGAGCCAAACCCACTCAATGGGCGATGCTTCATTAGATCAGGATCTAAAACATCCATGTGAAAACAGAGCGCGACAGGCTGTTCAATTTAACACTCGCAATTTCTGCAGTAATGACTGTTTTACAGACCTCTCTCCTCCACTGCAGACCTCCTAGTTTTAATAGCATGAATGGAGAAAGATGACCCCCTCTGGTAATTGAAATGGCTGTTACAAGCCCGCTGCATCAACAGTGCGTTTGTATGACCATTAATTAGCTATTCAGATGTAAATGAGGCAGCTGATAATAGAGACGGCGAAGAATTGAAAGCTGCGTTTGGCTGAGACCCCTCTGAACCTCGACCAAGATAATCCCAACCTTCCCTGTCGTACTGCCACGTTTTTTTTTTAAGCCGACGCAGGATCCAGTCGCCCGCTCTCACCTCAAAGTGTATCGCTGCAAACATTTATCACTGCAGTAAGATACTAATTGAGGAGCCTGCCAGGCTTTGCAGAGGATCAGATGGAGGTGAATTTAAAAAGGCTGATTCAAAATTTCATGGACTGCTTGCATAAGCTCCTCCACCTCTATCTCCCAACCTCCCGCTTGATTCACGGAGGAGATTTGGATTAAGACAAAGACGTTAACCACCACAGATGCTGAGTGACTCATTTTAAAATGGCAGATTCTCTCTCACTGGTCTCTTTCACAGGTCTGCTATTCAGTCTATCCTAAGCTACCATATTTCATCATGTCCAATCTGTCATTTCCATAAATTTACATTCACGCTAAATGCTCAGACTTAGGAATTGGACTTTTGGAGATATCTGTTTTTGCAAAAGAACTCTTCATATGTTTTCTTTGCATAAAGGCTATATCCAGTCATATACCAGTATTTCATGTGATATATGATATGTCATATGATTTAGTTCGTTTTTGATGCTTTGATTTGCACAACTAACCCTTAGTGTGCTTGTTCCCATTTCCACAGAGAGCTGATATAGCTGTGGCTCCCCTAACTATAACATTGGTACGGGAAGAGGTGATAGACTTCTCTAAGCCCTTTATGAGCCTGGGCATCTCCATTATGATAAAGAAGCCTCAAAAGTCCAAGCCTGGGGTGTTTTCCTTCCTGGACCCACTGGCCTATGAGATTTGGATGTGTATAGTGTTTGCCTATATCGGCGTGAGTGTGGTGCTCTTCCTGGTCAGCCGTTTCAGCCCGTATGAGTGGCATCTGGATGAGAACGATGAGGCCAAAGACCCCCAGAGCCCCCCCGACCCTCCCAACGACTTTGGGATTTTTAATAGCCTGTGGTTCTCGCTGGGCGCCTTCATGCAGCAAGGATGCGATATCTCACCAAGGTTGGTTGTTCCGTTAATTTTCCATCACCACCTCTGAGCTGTCCTCATCATCTCTCTGCATTTTATAGTCACGTACGTGCATCTCCATCCTGCCATGGTGCATATATGTTATTTTGAGCTTTTGCCTGCTACTGTTCACCTAACCACTCCACTCCACTTCTCCCCCCGTTCCCTTCACTGACGAAGAGTCATAGCACTACAGCATGTTATTGTCAAGCTGCATGCTGGCAGTGATGCACTGCATCCACAAAATAACTTATATTCACCATGCTGAGGGCTGTAAAATGCACAGGGTCATTACATCTGTATGTAGTTGTCTGTATTCCCCATGACTCTTGGAGGGCTACCGTGTTTTTGCTGCATGTCCCATTTTACGGTCATCAACCTGGTGCATATAATGTATTCCACGTGGAAAAAAAATATCATTATGCATTCTCACTCTGTTGAAGCACCATTTTCACGTACAGTTTCAATCATGTGTTGCACCCAAAATGATGTCTCCTGCCTTCTTTTCATTCATTCAGTCCGTCTCTTTACTCATCATGTTGTCGCTCCCCTGGTCTCGTCTTCAAGGACCCCAAGAATTATTTCAGTCGTCCTCCTCCTTGTCGGGGACAGTGGAAGATTGTAGAGCAACGGGGTGAAGAGCAATGACGCAAAATTGAAGGAGGGGTCTATCACAGATTGGGATTTAGTCCTTCATGAATGGGGTGGATCCGAATGTGCTGCAAGATAAATACTTTTTGATGGGCATTTAGCATTCAGCCAGCTTTTATTCTAAAGGGTGAACACACCAGAAAGCGTCATTACAAATTTGGGCTGTGTATGAAGGCAAAACTGAAAGAGCAGTGAACACAGAGGTGCAAAAATAAACACATTAGGGCTTCAGCCTTTTCCCAGTGCGGTTTTACTTGGGTTTTTAGGCCAGTTCAGCTTGACAAAGTTAAACTGACTCAGAATTTAAGTTCTTAATTTTAAATAAAAAACATATGCCAACAATATACCTCAAAAGTTAAATAGGGCTTTTGTCAGTGTTCTGTAAACACATGGACGGTTTGGTGAACTGAGGTCTGTAGAAGGTACAAAAGAATTACACTCGTAATATGCATGTAAACCAAGGATATAATAATTTATACATTTACAAGAGATTTTCAAAGACAACAAAACAGGAGTCACAAAACTGGCAAATTTACCTAAGAGAAACTTTACTGAACTGTGTTTTTTTACAGTCAAGGTTAAAATGAACGTTCCTATAAAAGAAATCTAGTTAAGTCTAAAGGTTCTTCAGTTGTTCATGTTCTGTAACATGAGTTTTAAATAAGTTTTAAATAGTTATATGTCTTATTATAGCTGATGCAGTTTGGATTCTTCCTCATTCAAATAGCCTTTATGCATTTATGCCAAATAGCCTAATATGGTACTGAAATTGTTCAATTGGATTTCAGTGTGGTGAGTTGTCCCTTTGGTCTGTTGGCATTGAGACTGTTGATTTCTGAGTTTGAAAGTGTTAGACTTGTTGCTGCAGGTTTAAGACCCTGTGTCGTCCCAGGATGTACGTATGGGTTTGAGCAAAAGTCTCGTCAGTGCTGGAGAGCTGTGTAGAGCGAGCCGGTGCTTGGATGCTGCAATTCAGTGTTCAGCAGTGTGGGTCTAATAGAATGAAAGAAAAAAAAATCAATTAAGTAGCAAATGGGGAATCGGATTTCAGCTCCAAAGCACATGCAATTTTGAATGGAATCTATCCTCGTTCAAGGTCAGTAATGCCCTGCTCTGCCAAACTGAAGACCAACTAGAATAGATGATGCTGCAGTCTGCACAGAGATGTAATCTAGAATGGCTCATTTAAAAAAAAAGGGGGGAGGGAAAAAAACAAGATTAATAAATACATATAGAATTGGTGCGTGTCTGGGCCTCACTTAGAAGTCTGCTCTGTTTTGTCTTGCAGCCAAGTCCTGCAGTAAACGCATGCTTGATCAAAACCAATATTAAACACACTTTTCTGCTGCAGTCCATCATCAACTGTATCAAACAGTTTTGGTAAAACCTTAAATGGAGCAGCAGCAGAGTATCTATCTACCCAGCACTGTAACGAGAACTTAAGCAAGCTTCAGGATTTATCAGATTTATCAGGGTCCTTAGGTGGCAGTATCATCTTCACTTAACAGTACAGCTTTTTCTCTACAGTCACCATGTTTTTGAAGATGGAGCATGTTGTTTGATTTCCATATCTTTGATCACGTTTAATCCATCATGCATTTTTGTGGATGCACCATGCAGAGATTTGTGCAAAAACCCTGTGGCTCCAACATATTATTTAGATGAGCTCATCAGGTGTGATTATTGACCCTAATTTGATGTTATTCTCGACAACAATCACAATTTACTGTTAGGCTATTATCCCAGTGATGATCCGTTTGCAGGAAACCACTTGTTTGTCAAACTTTGATCCACAAACTTTGATCCACTTTGATAGGCTGACAAAAGGTTTTCAACAAGAAAGCCTCGCCGCAAAAAACGGGATAAGACAGCGCTGGGTTTTGCTCACACATAGATTATCAGCAGGCAGGAGAGATCCAGGGCAATGCATCTGCAAGGCAATGTTGCAGTGCTAATGGATTGTTATTTGTAATGAATGAACTTCTACGGGAGAGCAGCACGTTGAATGGACTAAGTGTGATCATGGAGTTGGAGGTCATAGTGCCAGGAAGTCAAATAAAAAAACAGTTCAGAGAGGTGCATACTTTATTAAGGGGTATTTAAAGGGTTTGAAACGTACTCTGCCTTTTGTACCTTTGTGAAAGCTGTGAAGAAGCAGTGGAACAGGAGGGGAGTATCTGTGTGACAAATAGATATGGTCCATTACACTTCCCCCGGCCTGAGCAAAATGGAGGATGACAGTCTCATGGTACTTTTACCACAGAAGTGTTGTCTCCTCTCTGGCCTAAATTTGTAGTGGGGAGAGTTACATTTTACAGCTCATGAATTAGGACAGAAGCCCGAGCACATGCACTCAGCGCTGAATACTGGGTGCAGATTTAAGCTAACAGAAAGGAGAACGAGATAAACTTGCCGGCTGAAATAGCACAACTATCGCGTTTGCATGGTAATGTAGAAATTAGGACCCTGATTGATGTATTTCACCACAGGCAAGTTAAGTAATGTATAACTGTTCAGAAGACCTAAAATGTGTTTCACTTGAAGAAGAAACAGGAGCATTAGTCTCTGATGTGCGCCTCAAATACATTTTACAGGAGGCATCAAACGCTTCTCTTGACAAAGCATAACAAATGAAGATCAGTGTTATCCACTACAGGAGAGCCGGCAGGGCAAGCAGTGTGATCCAGGGAATTTGAAAGATGAATTCTCTCTTACAAATAACCTGTGGCAATTTAATGCTCATATCACTTTTCTCCTTATAGTAAAAACATGATCCAAACCAGATCTTTTCACCACTGGAGCTGAAAACAGAGTCAGTAATGGCAGGATTAGTTTTGTTATGATTTAGCTGCAGCCTTTTTGAGG
>OMLF01000176.1:1920-16449 GCA_900302615.1 Holocentrus rufus | reverse complement strand
GGGGGCATTCAAAGGTGGATAAAATATTACTTGGTACTCTTTGTGTTATCTAATAACTTCAGTCATTAATTTTCCCAACCCTTGTAATCCATTATTAGCTACATTTGCAAACAAATTATTTCTTGATCTGTTAAAAAAAAAAAAAAATTGCAGCATTTTGTGCAGACAATGTCTTGGTGGACAACACACGTGGCAACAAAAACTGTATTGAGACAGTATGTTTTTGAAGTGGGTGGTTGTTGTCAAGTTATACAATTCCTAACATAACACACTTTTATATGCTAAGTAAAAAAAACCTAATTACTTTTCAGAGTAACTTTCCTTAATACTGTTCAACAGCTATTCAAATGAAAAATGGACATACTTGACAAGTGAGGGTCCCCGATGTGGAGTGTCTGTTGGAATTTTGTTTGGGACAGGGGTGCTGGTGGTCCCTCTGGCTGCTGAGGTGGGCACGTAACCTGAGACTGATAAAGACATGTTTATCAGCACCTGAATTTCTTCAAAGCAACAGTGCATACTGAACATTCAAATACACATAGGCATGTATATGGGCGCGCACACACACACACACACACAGTGTATCCACTCACTTGTAGAGCATGGTCGGCCATCTGGCTCATCAGGGCAGGCGCAAACAAAGCTGTTGGTCTTGGCAAAGCAGAGATGAGTGCAGCCACCATTGTTCACTCCACAGAGGTTTGTACCTGCAAAAGAGAGGGGGGCTTGAATTAGGGTGTGTATACACTAAGCACGACAGTTTATTCAAACTGTAAAGTTAATATTTAAAATTTATTTGGTCACATGATGCCACCTAAACTTTTGTGGCAAACAACTCCAATGTAGTATAGTAGAGTATATAGTGTACTTATATTTTCACATATTTTTACATTCTTTAACACATTTCTTATTTTCTGTTTCTATTGTTGTACAATGGGAGCAACTGCAACTGACTCAATTTCCCCACGGGGATCAATAAAGTATTCTGATTCTGATGATTTTGAATACACCCTGAGAAAACTTGCTTTGTCTTCTTCCAAGAGAACTGTAGTATTATTTGGAAGGAGTCAGAGCAAAAGTTGAACTAACGACAGTAACCACAGAGTAATGCCAAAGTAACCCCAAAATGCAAAAAATTTTGAGTATTAAGAGCCTGAAAATTGATATATTACATTGCTTTCAAGCTGACTGAAAGAAAATGAACTCAAAGTAAACTGAAATAAGATGAGGCGAAATGCCTTTTCAACGTATTCAATTATGGCAAAGAATGCAGACCAGTCATCATTCTTAGCTAAAGTTACATGGACTAGAATTGGATTTGCTAACCCAGCAGGATGACAGGCTAGCAAAAACCCTGTCCAATAGACAAGCTAGTTTTGAGTCCATGTTACAAGCCCAAGTGCTAATATTCAAGTTTAAATTTATTTATAGCTCATAATCGCTGTTAACACAGCCCAATCAAGGGGCCTGCAGTGTATAGAACAAAAAACACAACACCTCCTAACCTGAACCATCACAGCAGTCAAGAAAAAACTCCTATAGCCAAAAGGGAAAAAATAGAAGAAATCTTGGGAACGATCACACAGAGAAAGGGAAACCCTTCCAGACCGACCAGGAGAGCAATGGGTGCTGAGCAGGCAATTATTAGCTCAAATTGGCTCAGTTCTCTTGTAAATGGGCATTGTGAAACCTAAGAAACTAAACACAACAAAGTTAACTTTTCCATTATGATTCAGACCAAAGAATACAAAATGTGTGTGTGATCACACCCTGAGTGCCTTCACATGTATTCACAATCTGCTAGGGCACTAGAGCATCTCCTAACTACTGAACATTATTCAAACAATATCTCACATCCATGCCACCTTTTCCTCCTTAGACACTTTACCAACCGAGCAACTGAGGTTTGTGGTAAGACCAATACATTCATTTTTCTTGTCATGTAGTACTTTTGTCCCAGGACGTCTGCTTTAGGAGAGCTAGCCATATTCAACTCCCCTTCCAGAGTATACAGATTCCTGTCAGTGACTTCAACAAACCATTGGTTTGCACTACTTTTAAGCGGAGGCTGGTGATCAGTTTCAAGTAAAATTTTTAATACTAAAACTAAGGCATTTTTTAGTATTGGGTATGTTAATTTGGTGATTTTTTCTGTGTATCAGCTGCTTCAGTTTGATAGGTAAACTTACTTTGTATTAGCTTAGTTGTTTGTACTGAAGAAAACAGGAAAACATTAGTGTATAATAGCCATGAACACCCTTAAATTACCTTGGGTTGGGAAAAATGGTCCATAAGAAAATTGCGGTCTGTGGCTGACAGGATTTTTTTGTTGGAGACACTATAAAATTTTAAGACTGCCAAATGCCTTGATGGTCTTTGGAGGGAACATCAAATTTCTTGATAAGGCTCCTGCATTCACCTTTCTCTGTTTAATGAGTGCAGGAGAAGTATGTTCTGCTTATAGCGCTGCTGCTCAGTTAGAAACAATAACAGAAACACAAATATTGCTCCCTGCACACAATGTGTGCCCATCTTTGAAAAATCTAAGAAGCCCCTGACACCAAGCTCAGGCCAGGGTTAGTCGTCAGTTCTCGTTGCGCCTTCAGTGGCTTACGATCGCCTGTAGCTGTGTGGTGTGTCCCACACTGCTGGCCCTCATCAGCTCTTGTCAGAGGGTTACCAGCGGATGCAGAACAGTGAATGGAGGCAATGCTGAGGCTTCCAGATTGCCGTTTTGAAACTAATGCCACCTCCTGGCATGGAGAGCTCACATAGGTGAAGAACATTTGTGCTTGTGGCCATCAGCTGCAGTCAGTATGTTCATGGACAACTTTTGGCAAGCAACATGAGGCAACACAAAGCTGTCTGCCTCGGCTGCCACTAACTGAAGTTGGTTTGGTGTATCCCGGGCTTGAGATACCAGACTGACTGACAAGACGCACATCAGTTTCTTCACAGACAAGTTCATGAGCATGACGTGGACTGGGTTGACATGTCTCCCCTGTTAATTGTTGATGTCTCGACCAGAAAAGCCGCCTTACCTGTCTGTCTGTGAGGTGACACCACTATGATGTCCATTAGGCCCTCCACGTTGGCCAACACAGTTTCCTTGTTACGGCCGGTATGTTTGTCCACCCGCTGGATGGACTTAGTCTGCCAGTCCGTCCAGTAGATCCAGCGGTCTTGCTGCGAGAGTCGGGAGAAAGGGGTTAGAGGGGAGGACACCGGCTTCAACTGGGGAAACGAGGGAGAAGAAGAAAGGAGAGGAAAAACACAGACAAGGAGGAGGGGGAAGGGAGGAAGAAAGGGAAGGGAAGGAGAAAGGAGGAAGAAAAATGAGGGTCAGAGATGAAGGGAAGTAGAAGGAATGGTTAAGTCGAATGAGTTCAGTGTGAGTTGAGGGAGCGAGGGACAACCAGTGGAGAGTAACACAGTGAGCTGATGAGTGAGAGCAGGTGAGTGGAGGAGGTAGCCAGGAGGAAGGGTCAGCCGAGTGATTGACAGCTGGGGAGAGGAGGGTACCTGTGTGAGGGCGAAGGGGTGGGAGACTGGGCTGACAAGGACCTGACGTAACTTCCCATTCAGGTCAGAACTCTCAATCCTGTCCAAATGGGCGTCCACCCAGAATATCCTGCAGACAGCACACATATTCACAGATTCATATACATACTCATTACTCAATTTCACCATTGGGATCAATAAGTATTCTGATTCTGATAACTTCAAGGCTTTCAAGGCTTAGAAAAAAAGAAAAAAAGGAAAATCCATCCATTGACCATAAAGTTCTGTATCTTATCTATCAATTCTTCAGCACTGCCATAATCCCATTCCTCCACAGGGATCAGACAACTTCATCTGATCTGTGCAACCAGTAGAGCCACAAAGCATACTTCTCCAATGAAATCCCTCCCTCCAAGCGTCTCCCTCTGACCTTCGTGTGTCGTAGTCCAGCGTGAGTCCATTGGGCCAGCCAAGGTCAGTGTTGATCAGAACCTTGCGGTCGGAGCCATCCAGATGGGATCGTTCAATCTTCGCAATGTGGCCCCAGTCGGTCCAGAAGAGGTACCTGGAGAAACAAAACTGAACGTTTCATACAAACAAACCACAAAATGCCTGCTAATACACAACTCTTCTAAAACAAAGCAAAGAGTTCGGGTTATATCAGCCGTCTACCAAAACTATCGGAATAATAGGGGCATCTTTGTACACTACGCATTAAATTTCCATCAGATTTCTCCTAACAGCTTGAGCAGCATAAGTGTTCAAGTGTTTTGTACCTAAATAACTGGATCCAATATTTAAGGTCCAATATTTACCTCATTATGTCATATATTTTCCTATCATTGAGGGTGAGCAGCAAAAGACTGCATTTTCATGTTAGAGAAAATGATTCCCTTAAAGCTGCATCTAAGCCACCGTTCAACATGGACACAATCTCCTATCTTACCCTTTGCTGGGGAACACCGCGATGGCTCTGGGTTCATCCAGACTGTTGTTCACCAAGACTTTACGGCTTGTCCCATCCAAGCGGGCCACTTCGATAGTGTTCCGTCCGGTGTCGGTCCAGTACATGTTCCTGGCCACCCAGTCCACAGCAAGACCATCTGTCGTCTTCAGGCCCTGGCTTATCACCGTCTCCATGCCACTTCCATCCAGATTGGCTCTCCTGGGGAATACAGTGAAGACACAGTATGTAATATGACTGTATTTCTCAAAGTAACAACAGCCAGAAATCTTGTTCTCACTCTTACTGTCTTATTTTTGTTGTATGTTTATTTTAAATAAGTAATGAATTCAAATAATATTCAAATGATGAATTACTGCTACTTTATTACTCTGAGGTGGAGCTAGAACCTGAATAAGACTGCTTTAAAATCAAAGTGTCTCAAGGACTTTTCTCCCAAACATCAGCCTAATTTGTTGTCACTTGGTTTGTCCAAAGATGCTCCAAGTAAGGCTTAACTGCTAATGCTGTCTAACAAAAACTTCAGCATTAAAAAATATCATCATTAGTTATTGAAACATAAGGCCATGATATACAGTTCAGTAATATATGATTATCTGTGATTATTTTTGCAGTCTGTAAGTAGTATGCAACTAACAATTGTCCCTGTCTGTGAACCATGACTGACACTGCTACTTCATAATTTCTAGGGCCATCAATTATCATCTTAAAGCTTGTTATTGTTTGGTTGGAATGTTAGTGCCCACCATACACAGTCTCAACATAATTCAGGTTCCTAAATTCTATTCTGAACTGAGAAACCTGCAATTTGCTATGTTGCTAATTGCTAATTTGTTATGAAAGTAGACTTATTGTTGCAGCTGTGGCAGCTCCAGTATGCGATCTTTTTAAATGTGATTGTAGATGTTTTCAATTGTAGATGTTGTCCAATCAGCCAGTCATTGAAAACCGTCAACACAAGTGAAGGAAGTGAATTTACAAGCTGGTGTATGTGCATGTGTATATATATATATATACCTTATAACATCCAGGGTAACGTCAGTATAGTAGAGTTTCCCGTCTACACTGTCATAATCTAGTGAGATGACGTTGTGCAGCTCTGGGACTGGCACGTGCACGTCGGTGTGATCGTTGGTGTCTAGGGAGATTCTCCGCACGCTAACACGATTGGAGAAGAGCAGATAAGTCTCCGGGGAGTCATCACATGACCTGCCATCTCCTTTGAGCAGGATGCCAGTGGGACAGGCACAGGACGTACCATTAGGACGAGGCAAGCACAAGTGGGTGCAGCCCCCGTTTCTCCTGCCACACTTGTTAAAACCTGTAAAGGACATAGCGAGAACAAAAAGATTTATGCAGGGAGAAACAGGTTTGGTATACAAAGTAACCAAGTTTACCCGAAATAGAAACGCATTTGAACATGTTGCCATGTAAAAAATGGGTGCAAAAACAACAACCACTTCAGTGAAAGAGTGACAAAGGCTGCTGAGGGATTCTGAGGATTAAGAGGCTTCGATCGATAATAAAAGGTGCACAAATCCTCTGACAAGCTCAGCAAGCCGAGTCACTCTGAGGAGTTGACCACCAGATGTTAGTGTGAAGATGGAAACAAAGGCACTGAATCGCTAAAGGAACGGAGACATTTCCACCAGACAACAGACCAATTTAAATTAGGAGGCAGTCACAAAGTGGGGGCTGGTGTGTGAAGAATTTGACTTGTCTGAATTGTTTTTCCCACAAATGCTTCCTTTCATTTGTATAAACCTGATAACATTTGTTTTTACAGTACGTACACTGTGGCATTTAGGCAAGGGCGGTGAATTCAAGATGGAACAGGGTATGGAATGAAAACAGGCAAAGTGGAAAATCCATCTTGAAGGCCTGCATAATGGCCAGACTCACCCAGCGGCCTCTCCCTGTCCACAGCCTGGATGTCCATCAGACCCGGCAGGTTGGCTCGCACAGTGATGGTGTTGGCCCCGGTTGTCTTGTCTGCCCGCTGGATACTGCGGCTCTGCCAGTCTGTCCAGTAAATGTGTGAGCCCAGCAAGGTTAAACCATACGGGTGCTGGACTGGAGACACCAGGGTACGGCGGTTGAGTCCGTTCAGGTCGGCCGCCTCAATACGCTGGATGGCCAAAAAATGATGAGGTCAATATTGCTGCTCTGATTCCAAGATTTAAGGGGCAAAATCTGGTGCCATTAGCCTAAAGATAATTACATTTTTACCATTTAGCTGACATAGAGAGGTGAGCCGAACCGCAAAAATAAAGCTTCACTTCTTAAAATTAGTCAGGAGTGCAAAGGTCAGGGCCTTGGACCTCCGGCTAGTTATACCGGGACAGTGAGGAGTCATCACTAACCTCCGTGTGAGCATCAGCCCACAATAACTGCGAGCCTGCCTTATCGATTGCCAGTCCATTGGGCCAGCCCAGGTTGTTACTGATGAGAATCACACGGTCGGTGCCATCCATTGCTGAGCGTTCCAGCTTGGCATGTTCCCCCCAGTCTGTCCAGTACATATAGCTGTAGGAGAGACAGGGAGAGAAAGGAGCTTTTGAACGTAGTTATGAGAGATCATTGCATTCGACTCCAGAGCCACAGTGGGAACCCTGAGCAAAAGGAACCAATAATGAAATAATAGCAGTGTCTATAATGCAGAGAAAATATAAGCCTATCTTATTGGTGGCTTAACTAAAATTCACATAGGATTGGTACAGGCTGACCGGCGTAAATGTGTGAAAGCTGAAAGAAATTTTTCCGAAATGTATCACACTCTAGCACTCTCACCCCATCTCATGGTAGAGGGCGATGGCTCGTGGGCTATCCAGGTTTTGCCAGATAAGCACTTTCCTCATGGTGCCATCCAGGTTAGCAACCTCAATACGGTTGGTTCCTGTGTCTGTCCAGTAGATTTTTCTGCCGACAGCATCCACAGCCAGTCCGTCTGTCGTCATCAGACCTATGGGCAGAGAGAGGAAGATGGTGGAGTTATGGCTTGTATGCCCAGGGAAGCTGAATTACACTGCACTCTTAAATTGTCCTCACCAGTCGAGATGATATCTTCATTTGCTGTGCCATTAATGTTGGCTCTGCTGACTTTCTTCAGTGTGCTGTCGGACCAATACACCTTCCCTGCAGAGGGCACCACACACAATTGTAAGGAACTCATTCCCCACTTATACACCACTTCACTCTTGTGAAAAGCTGGTGACAGACACATACCTTAAAATGCAGAACACACACACACACACACACACACCCACACACACCACCTTACCTTCTTTGGGGTCAACTCCGATGGCAATCGTGTTCTTCATGGAGCTATTGACAGCCAGGACCACATCGGCAAAGTAGGGGATGTCCAAAGAAACCATCCTGATGTCTGTCCTCCGTGCAAAGATCAGGAAGCTGCTCATCCCTACACACAGCACACACATAACACACACTGTAGCACTCTGGATTTCCTAGAGTCAGCCTGGTCTTTAAACACACACGGCAAACTTATTTTTTATTTATTTATTTTTTTAATGCAAAGAGCATTCGGCTCCTACCGTGAGTGCAGGTCTTTCCGTCCATTTGCAGATTGATACCAGTGGGACAGGCACAGCTGGAAGCTTTTGGAGCAGGAGCCAGAAGACAGAGGTGACTGCACCCTCCATTGCTCACTGCACATGGGTTATGCACTGCAGATGGACACACAGACTCAGGTCACCCACTGTATTCTAGACAAATGCTTAAACTCAAGACGCCTAATTGGAAGAAGATGAGGAAATTGGAGCAAACTGACAAAAACACAGAGGGGGAAACTTGCAGAAAGACAAAACAGGGAATCTGGCAGGCACACAGGCACAGAAAACATTCCAGGACCCCAGGGAATATCAGAGCTGAGCTTGGTGAGTCGACAGCTTGGTATGAACCCCAGGGGCTGTCTGCCCTCACAGCCACTGATCTAGGTTCAGTTTACTTGACCCCTAATCCTCTCAGTGTCAGCAAAGACACCGGATCTGGGCTTAGGGAAAGGCGTCAAAAATCAGAGTAAGAAGAGGGTAGGGTTGGTTGGTTCAAGTCCAACGCATTCAGAGCAATGGCAAGCTGAAAACAGTTCACCAAAAACAATGCTGAAATTGAGAAATTTGGACTCGTTTTTTACAACTGAAATTACATTTTTGTTATTGCAGAGAGAGTAAAGTACTAAAAAAGGTGGCATTGGGTACTGGTACCAAACTCCAGTTACCAGTGTCAGTTAAAATGTGAACGGTACCCAACCCTAGTGACAGGAGGATTCATTTGATTATAGCATTAAATGAATGCACACCCCAATGAATTACTGAGGTGCAGACCAAGTTGGTAAAGTAGAACCAAAACTGAAAATTGATTCCCAATGATGTGCTGTCGAAACATTCCTCAAATAAATATTCTGCATCGGAATTCAAAGGATTCTTTCTGTCTTTCACTGCAGACCACACAAGACCAACAATGCATTTACATACAGACATTTAAGTTTGTCCAGCAGATGCATGTATGGCAGACACACACTGACCTGTCTCACGGTGTCGGTGGAACATGTGTATGTCCATGAGGTTCTCCAGGTTTTCAGCCAGCGTGTGTCGTCCCAGGCCGGTGAGCTTGTCAGCGCTCTGGATGCTCTTGGACTGCCAGTCTGTCCAATACAGCTTGTCCTCATGCAGAGTCAGGCCGAAGGGGTGGGGCAGCTGGCTGCCAATCAAAATCTATGCACAAAGACATTGGGGGAAAGAAATTGATTAGATCATTACAAGGGACCTACCAACCTCACCAAAAATCAGCTAACTCTGTATATTCCAAATTAACAGAAGACCAAAAACCAACAACAGGGCACTTCTCCAACCTGCTGGTAGACCCAAATAGATCAAAGCAATTTTTTAATATTTTGATCCTTTCATCATACCTCTTAGATTTGGAATGAAGTCTCTATCTCAGTTAGTTTCAAAGCTATGGCTAAAAAAACTTGACTTGCACTTGACCAGCGGCATAAATCCTAGATTACTATGAAAATCAAATTGGCTACCTAACCCTGTGTTCACACAAGACGTGGAAGTGCTGTGAAGCAAGAATTCCCGCGCGAGCTGGCACTTTTGTGTTCACACCAGAAGTGTAGCTGTCTGTGCTGGTCCACAAGAGAATACGCTCTCTCCCCCTCTATGTACATGTGCATCTCTCTGTGTCTGTGTCTGTCTCTCTATCTCTCTGTCTCTCTCTCTCTCTCTCTGCGACGTATCCGGCCTGAACAGTCTAACTGGTTAACATGGGCACTGAAGAGTTTCCCGGCGCTTCGCAGCGGTTACATTACCGGTGTGAACCTGGTGTAAGACCAAACTGTCCACTAATTATAATAACTAAATAAGAGATTTGATTTGAGATATTCTGTGGACAGACAGAAAAACCAATACAGGAGATTTTCCTTGAGAGGGCAAAAAAAAGTAAGCATTTGGATAAAAGCACTCCTTACTTGTCGGTCAGAGCCATCAAAGTTGCCATATTCGATAGTCTTCATGCCAGCATCGGCCCAGTAAAGACGTTTAGTTTGGTAGTCGATGGCCAACCCATTGGGCCATGTCAGGTTGGATGAGATGATTACAATTCGACTAGATGCATCCATTCCGGCACGCTCAATCTTAGGGTTGGCACCCCAGTCAGTCCAGTACATGAACCTGTGGGGAAATCATGTTGTAAGTAATGTGCAAAGTTACGTACATATGTTCAAAGCTACATACGTTGAAGTTTTGATGTTACTTTTAAAACCCTTATTTGGTTATAATTTACCCTCCAAGTGGATCAACCACAATGTCCCTAGGCCGGTCCAGGTTCTCCCATATCAGCACAGTCCGCATGCTCCCATCTGCATTAGAAACCTCAATGCGATCGGTCCCTGGAAAACACAAGCAGTCATGAGACTAGGGCATCAGAATTTTATTCCCCGAAATACACTGTACATACCAAAAACATGACTTAAACGAGGGAGCTTACCAGCATCAGTCCAGTACAGCTTGTTGGTTACCCAGTCAATAGCCAACCCTGCTGGGCTCTCCAGACTGGTGTCCACCACCACCTAGCACAACAACAAAGACCATATTACACCCATTCTTGTTTCCCAGCATCGTCTTCCTGCTGATAAAAGAACCGATCTCGCCATTAGTTTTCAAGGCTCAACAATGTCTTTCCCAACAATGTTATTTTTCAACCCAGTAAAAAAGCATGATCATGATGCCTTCTGACTGCCCCTGGATACACACTTAAAACTGAAGGTGATCAGGCTTTTGCAGTCAGACCCCTTTAGCTTTGGAGCAGCAAACCTCAGGAGTCCATCTGTGTGATCTTATAAATCCCTGCTTAAAACCTTCTTTTATAGAGAGTCATTATTATTTCAAATTACATTAAAAGTCGGGAAAGATTAGGGGGGAGAAGGAGCATTACATCCAAAAATGGTCCCATGCTGGATTTAAAACCAAGATGTCACAGCTGCACAGTACATGTCTTGCAATCTGAGTCAACAGCATACTGCAATTTTTTCCATTTCATTCACGTTTTGTTTTTATTGCTGTTTTTCTGTTGTTTTGGCTTTTTTGGCATTCTTTATGTGATTTAGTTTCATTTTTTCCTGCCTTATTGTATAATATCCTTTTACTCTGTCTTTGTAAAGCACTTTGTCACATTGATTTGAAAAATCTTATTTAGTCAGACACTGCTTTATCCCATGTGTAATAAATTTGCTTGATGTGGTCTGTGTGAAAATTTGTATCTAAAGCGTGTTGTCACTGTGTTTTCATTGTTTGTTGCTGCAAGCTGAATTTCCCCTGTGGACGATACAGTGAACTGAATTGAACTGTGAGTAGATTTATTAATCCTCTGCAAGCAGACCAGCGATTGTTATTGCAATTTCATGCTTTCCCCACTAGATGGCATTACTTCCTCAATTTAAATCCTCCTGCAGTCTGTTGCCTCTGCGCTGCTCTGGAAAGTCAAGGATGGATAAAATGATGATGATTTCAGTGGTGAGGTCAGTTTCGGACAGCTGATGGACTACAGACAGGCACTAACCTCTTGCTTGGTGCCATTCCACAGGGCTCTGTTGATCGAGTCGGTGGTGACGTCGGTCCAATAGATGTGGTCCTCTTTAGCATCCCAGTCCAGCGCCACGGCATTGCGCACATCAGCCAGAGGGATGACATCATCAGACATGTCCTCTGTGTCGAAGCTGATTCGTCGGATGTCCGTCCTTCGGGCAAAAAGCAGGAACTTGTCAAGACCTGATTAAAGACCAAAGGTCTTCTGTCAGTGCTCTAGGTTTAACAATGGGGTCAACATGGAACACAGCACAACAACACTAACACAGAGAACTAGCATTGAAGGGGAACACAACTGACTATTTTCTAACAGTCATTGTCTTAAGTAGATGTTACTGTGATTTAAATGTACAGGTTATGCAGATAATAAATGTTTCTTCAACAATCTCAAGCAACGGAAGTCAAAGATGTCAGAAAATTTCATTTAATGTTACGGGAATAACGGGAAATTTAACTGACTGGACACAACAATAACATGCTATTTGGCTTATGTTAAAATTGCATTGTTCTCAATGATCTGCTTAATCTTCAAGTTATATTCCTAAGTGATATTTTACTTAGCAGCTGTTCTTCTGTAAGTGCATGGTCCTCTGTAAAGCTTTACTTGTGTCTTCTGACAACTTGTGCCTTGGCTTCAGTTACTGAGGAAGATTAAACGCTTCTTACATAATCACCTTTCCCTATCTCAGGCTCTCTACATTGAACCTTAGTTTAAGAAATGATTCAAAGATTTTACTGACTTTTGTTGAGGCTTAGAGAAATATGACAGCTAGCTACAGCCTAGATTTTTGTTTTAACCCCAAATGAACTGGAGTGCAGACTTGAGATCCTCAGACTGAATACTAAAAAAGATCTTTGTTTACTCTAATGCTTCAGAGTTTACCAAACAGCTACAAATCACCTCTTTGATCAGATTTCTTACAGATCATCTTTAATAATAAAAATACATTTGTTTTACCCATTTTATTCTTCATTTTTCAGTTATGTTGTGTAATTCTACTTTTCATTAATGTCTTCCTTCACTGTTGACCTTATTCCCTTTTATCTATTATTATCTGGGCATCTGAAAAACACTCTGTAACTCTGCTTTAAAAGGTGAAACACAAAGTCTATTATTATGCCTCTAAAGGAAATGCTGCACAGTCAATATGAGCCAGAGTCACAACCACTTGCTTTCATTTGATGAACTTGTCTAAAATCAAATTCATGAAATAAACAGAGACCAAGCAGAAAGAGGTGGTGTTTTTCTGTTTTTATACCTTTAGCATGGTTGCATTCATCAAGAACTTATTTTGTGCAGTAACAATAATTTACACTGAACTAATAGTGGAAATTTAAATAGAGCTTTTATGGATGTGTACCTAGCAAAAATGAATGTTTTACCAATGCTCTACCAAAGCGAAAAAAAAAAATACTTTTTTTTCCCCCAACTACAGTGATTACTCTAAACTAAATTGCAGATTTGCAAATAAGGATTATTAGTTCCCCAATTTCCCAGTTTACCTAATTTCACCTCAGGGATCAATAAAGTGTTCTGATTTCTCTGATTGGTGCCTCATTAATTCAATGTATTTCCAGCCATAACAGACTCTTAGAGTGGGATATAATGGCAGAGGGACAGCTCAAAACTGTTCGAATGTTCAAACATGCGTTATTCATTATCTTGAACTTCACAAATTCCAGATTAAGTGGATTAACTCCAGGGACACAACAATGGTGTCTTAGGAAAAACAAACAAAAATTGCATCATCATGTCATGCAGTTAATTTGAAAGTTGTGAAGCTTCAGGTTTTTATTATCATTTCATTGTGACTTGAACTTGCAGCTCTACATACTGTACATTCATTGCAACAATCTGGTAAGGAATGGCAACAACTTTTGCTAGGTGGTGAGGGATTCTGTGTGCAAAGTTACAGATGAGAAACTCACTTTTGGCGCAGTTGTAGTGGTCCACCTTCTTGAAGCCGGTGGGACAGGCGCAGGTGTAGGTCTTGTTGCTGGGGAGGCAGAGGTGGCTACAGCCCCCATTGTTGGTGCCGCAGCGATTCCTACCACCTGCAGGGAGGGACAGCCAGGAGAGAGGAGGTGATGACTCAAAGACACCAAGTTCAGCATGTGACCGTTTATGCACATGTTGTTCTATGCCTCGGTAAGCATTTGTCTGTCCCTGTGAACAGATTTTTTATCTATTCACATAAATGGCAAATAAACAGTCAATTTGTACCAAGATTTGTTTAATTTTAATCATCTCATACCACAAGTTCCACAGGGCCTTATAAGCTGATCACGCAACCACAGAATTTTCTTCTCCTTTTGTTCAATTTAACATGACAGCATGCAACTGAAGTTCACTTTCAGTGGCAAAAGTACTTAGTTATTAGACTCACTGATGCTCAACCAGTGTGTTCTCAACTACATTGGGTCCATCAGGAATATGCTGCCTTGGACATTTAGCGATGGAACTGGTGTGTCACACAAATTACAGATAGAGGTTTTTAGGTTATGAAGTGAGTCACTTTGGTTTAGGTCATTCACATTACTAGAAAGATATAGGTGTGTGTCATCTGCATAACAAAGGAAACATGTCATGACTACAAGTCCTCCTAAGGTATCCCACAAGACAAATTGACGATGTAGGAATTAAAATCAACAACAGATACACTTACACATATATTACGCAGATACAGATTAATCCATTTTAAAGCTGAACCATGCATGTAAACCACTGCTTTAAAATCCAGTGGTTTGTGTTGGTTGGCATTTTCATCTAATTCTGGCTGTGTGATGCCAAAATTTTCTACTGCTTCAGGCTGTGTACTTGCTTGTTTTCTGATCTAAAACTACTCAATTGTTCTCACTCAAACTGCAGTAGAAAGATTTGCCCAGTCAAAAGTTCCGACCCAGCACCTATGGAGTGAAATGCCAAAAAAAAAAAAAAAAAAAAAAAAAAAAAAAAAA
>OMLF01000173.1:0-14576 GCA_900302615.1 Holocentrus rufus | reverse complement strand
TATATATATATATATATATATATATATATATACACACACACACACACACACATACACATGTTTTTACTTATAACTATACTTGGCTGCAACAGAACAATCTATATCTATATCTATGCATATATGTATGTATGTATTGTATATATACAGTATATATACTCATCACTATTATATAACGATACACACAGGTTTTCCTCTTTCATTTGCACAGCTACCACAAAAAGTCAATCAAAACTATTGCTAGGGACTGATTATTGTGTTGTGGGTGTCATGATTAATGCCATCCATCGTGCCTGTAGCAGACACTGTCCAAGAGGGATCAGTATGAATGAAAACATTCTGAGTTTTAATGCCTGGGTTTTACAGTAATGAGTTTTAGTGTCCCATGATGGTCTAAATACTGTTTTAGAGGGATTTCCATCCTGACAAGGATAACATGTTGGGGGGAAAACTGAGTACCTGAAACTGTTTTTGGTGTGGAAGCCATCACATTCAAATATACTGTAGATTGAAAAACTCAGTCAATCTTCATCGTTAGGTTGACTTAAGGCACAGTTGCACAGCCTTTTCAAAAATAAAAGAGAGGAAGAAATTAATGTAGAAAGTGAGCAGAAAAGAAAAGGTCGGGGTTGGTGGCCAGGGGATTGTGGGTAATGACTAATGACACAGTCAAGACTGAGTAAGATGATAATCAATGGAGACCCATCTCTCTCTCCCTTGCTTTCTCTTTCTCCCTCTCTCTCTTGTTCTATCTCCTTTGTTTTGTCAGGATATGAAGCAAGAGGTAGTACGCACGCACACACACACACACACACAGCACCTATTTAGTTTAATGGAGATGGGTGGACTAAACGAGCTGCCATTGGACCAGTATCATTAGAGGTGCCTGGTTCAGGAAGAGGAAAATGGCAGTACAAGCGTCATCACAGGAACTGGTATTAATCCTGACTGGGACTTCTAATTAAACCTGGGGTGTTCAGCCTTCTGGCTTTATTTTCGTAGCTTCAGAAAAACTGACTTCTCCCAGTTGGTTTTAACAGTGGTAGTATGACAGTAAGCTGCCTGGTTCCTCAATCAACGCACAGCGCAGTGAAACATTTGGATAAAACTCCAATGCAAGGCAGCAGTCAGAAGATCATGCTTTGATCATGCCTCTGTTGAAAGGCTGTGAAGATAGGTAGGTGGAGGGATACACAGAAAATCACAAATGAACATGATGAATGCAATGCATCTTTTCATTTTCATTCATCCTTCAATTAAACATGTTGAGATCTTTTCCAAGCAAGACCCAAGAATGGAAACCATTCAAAAAGTAACAAATACACATTTCATGCACATGCTTCACCAGTTAAATAGCAGCATGCAATATCACAGAAAGCAATCTTAATATCATGGTTTTAAAATCATTGAGGGGCACTAAAGGTTCTAATTTCTGCTTTGAATGTAACAATCGAATATACGTTGTGGATCATTTCCCACAACCTTTGAAAAAAAAAAAAAAGCAATATAGTGCAGCATTGGTGGTTGTAGTTATTTTCTGCACTTAAACAAGTGGTTTGGTTAAGTTTTGAAGTGCAAAAGTTGCCAACAGGGTTCTAACTTTGGGTTTAAAAACTGTGTGCTTAAAAACCAAAACTCTGTACTTCCAGGCCATAACACATTTCAAAAATGCACAGTCAAATGATATATGCAGACAGTTTACTGAAACTTTTAAATGGTGAATGTCTGTAAAATCTGAAGCAAAGTAATATGAAATAAATGAAATGTATGTTCTTAAAGGTAATGCTGTCCAGTGTATCAATATTATTGGAAGGAAAGCAAGAGATTGAGGGAGTCATTGTCAAAGAGACAGCAAACCAGCCTGGACACTTCACTATATGGCTTCACCTTGTCTTATTTATGCAGCTCTTGGTGCTGAGTGTGATGGAATTCTATCAAATTTTAGCAATTACAGATAAAAACTAAAATCAAATATAATATGCTATAATTTAAATTTTTTCCCCAGTATGCTGAAATATGCGTTTCTGTGGACAGATGTATTTAGAGGTAATAAGGTGCAAGTATCACAATACCAGCTAAATTATCACAGGTTTTGTCATATGGCCTGACTTATACCAAAACAAAACAAAACAAAACAAAGAAACTAACCAAAAAAAAAAACGCAGTAAAATGGTATGCTTCCCCCCCCAAAAAATCCACGATACCAGAGGTGCAACAACTCATGCCAGATAATGTAAAAATTCACAAAAGTGGACTCACTGAACAAAGACACTTCTGGGAGAATCCCAGACCCTGCCTGAAATACCCATACCACTTGTAAAATGACATTTACAGCCTTTCCATCAGTTTCATCAGGATAAAAGTGTTGTAGCTATCTGTGTAATGTTATACTGAAGATAGTTAAGACCATTAGGCATGTTTAACCTTAAAATGAAGTTGAAAGTTTCCTAAAAAATGCTTTAAAATAAAACATCTATGAATGAAGCATCCTATATCATGATCATTGGTAGCAAAGTGGTGGGGTCTTAAGAAGGAGAACACAGGCCTCATTTGCTAGTTGTGTTTCTATAGCATTAACAATATTTTATAGCTGTATCAAACATTACACATAAGTAAGGAGCCTTCACTCCACTGAACCTGCTTTCACCAAGGTTACCAATTATCTTCTACAATTGTGTCCCTACTTCAGTTTTATGACTACTTGATCTGAGTGCACCAGTTGTCACTGTTGATCACACCATTCTTTGGAGCACCTTGTGGTCTTGTGCTGTCTTGACTCAGGTCCAGTCTCTCAGAAAGCATTGTGTTGTGATAATTCAACCTTAGAGTATTAGAAGGTTAACTTTGGTGTTCCTCAGGGGTCAGTCCCAGCCCCCTGTTGTTCTCCATCTATACGCTTCCCCTGGGTGTCATTATCTTTAGCTTCTATATCAACTTTTACTGTTATGCTGATAATAACCAGATTTACGTACCTATAAAAGGCAATAAGTGCTCTCATTTACTTAGCCTTGAGGCATGTCTTTCTGCTATTAAAGACTGGATGTCTTCCAACTTCCTGCTGTTTAATGCAGATAAGCTAGAAATGTCAGTTATTGCTCAGATCACCAAGTATCTATCTGATTTTACTTTATACCTTAATTGTAGCATTTCTTAGAGTCCTTTGATCAAAAACCTTGGTGCTTTTTGACCCTAGTTTCTCCTTAGATTCATATACTAAAAATATTACCAATATGGCTGTCTTTCACCTGGGCAGCATTGCCAAAACTCATCCTATGTTATCTATGGCTGATGTAGAAAAACTGCATGCATTTGTCACATCTCAGACTATTTCAGTGTTTTGTTTCTCTGGTCTGCCTGCATGTAATATTAAAATAATAGCTTATAAAGACAATATATAGAATATATTTTATATTCTATAGAAAATATAGAATATAAAATTCTACATATCAGTATACTTAGTAGCTCTAATTTTAATTCTAATTTTACCTTACAGCTCCCCTTACACCATTTGTTCACAAGGTACTGATCTCTTAGCTGTTCCTCAAGCCAATTAGAAGGTTGCTGATTACTGTGCCTTCTCCTGTTGTGCTGCCTTTCTCTGGAATGGTCTACCTGCATAAATCAGGGAGGCAAACAGTCTTGGTATTTTTGATGCCAAACTCAAGACCTATTCGTTTCCTCTATCTATTGGTCAATCCTTGGTACTGTTTAACCATGGATGAAGGTCTTATTCTCTATTCTCTATTAGTCCTACTTCAGTTTGGTATAGTTTTTGCCTTTGTAGATGTTTCTCTTTTTTCTGCTTTTACTCCTTATCTTGTTCTGTGCATGTTGTCCCTAACCTTAACCCCAGCTTGTCTGGAGTCCCATTGTCTGTTTTCCTTTTGCTCTCCTGCTCCTTTAATGCTGTACTTCGTCCCTTTCCTCTGAATGTTTGAGTGTCCTCTGTGACTGAATGGGTCTAAGTGTGCTCAGTGGGTGAGAGTGAATGATTGTGTCCACCCCCTCCCTCCATCTCTCTTCCTGGCTGTCTCTGAGGCTCAGTGGCTGATCATCATCAACATTGTGCTGCTGTTGTGTTGTCTGCCTTCACCCTCTGCCTTCTGATGCTCCAGCAGTTTGTTCCTTGATTCATGTTTACTCTTTTTCTTTTTATTATTCTACTTTTGATTTGATTTGATTTAATTCATTGATCGTTTTTGATTTGAGCTAATGATTAACTGCCCACTTGGCACCCACTGTACTTCTGGCTGGCCAGGATGGTTTTCCTCCAGAGCGGGTCTTTTGTCACCACAGACTTGAGGCAGCGCCTCCACCATTGCCAACATGTTGGAGCTGCATGCAGAGGCTTTTATGGTGGGGGTAGAGACAGAGGGGAGAGGGGGTGAAGTGGAGGGAAGAGGAGGAGCTTATCGTCGGGCCGATACAGAAAAAGCTCTAACCAGGCAATAACTACAGCCTGGTTACAAATTGTGACATTGCCATTTTACTGGGGAAAAAAGCTTCAACAGGTAAAATAGTATGAATACTACTATCAAATACCTCTTGTCCACTCATAATACATTGTTTGAAACAAATGTATGAGGAATTATAACACACCCATAATGCCGTAAGACCATGCTTATAAGTTGAAACCTTGTGAAGAAAAAAGATGAGGTGAAAGATGACACATGGATGGAAAAAGGATGGATAGCAAACATGCTAAAGAGTGTTTTGAAAAGAGAGAGAGAGAAGGAAGGAGAGGGGAAAACATTAATGTAAATGCACATCTCGTCAGGTGGAAGTTAAGATAGCTGCCAACTGTGTGGACTGTTTTACAGGGCCATCATGGTGAAATGTGAGCCAACATTGACTTGTGCTGCTTGTTTGTGGCTGCTGCATAATTTAAGAACAATTGTACTGTAAGACATATTGGTTCATATGTCATACAGCATAATAGCCTACACTTTGGGCTCACAGTCAAAAGATTGTCAGCCCAAATTCATTTGAGGACTGTTTTGTGTGCTGGCCTAGCAAGGTAGTAAGGTGAACAGCAGGAACAAACTATTGGTGTTTATGCTACTGTGATTTATGTGGTGCATATTATAACCAAATTTAAAGATATACTTTACCATCCACTGGCAGACTCAGTTATCTAGCAACGAAACACACAGAGGGGTGATTTCTGGCATGTTAACAAATCCCTGCAATATGTTGAGTATGGTCAAAAGCCTTGCATGGCTATAGTACTGCGTAGGGACCTCGTGAAACTGTTGAATTACCCTCCAGGCGGAAGAAATGCGTTCACACACTGGAATGAAATCTTCTAAAATCACTGGTATCACCGAGACACTTGTATAAAGGAAGGTTTTATAATTTGTCACTTCCTGAATTAGCAAGGGAAAACTTGAAGTTCCATTTATACATTCTCAGTTCCTTTCCTCGCGCCTTTGCTAAGATAGAGGAATCAACATAAATCAGTGAAATGAGACATCCTTGCTCTGCAGCCGCCATTTTGAACTGATGTCAATTAAATAAGACATGCATACATAAAATCTGCTTTAAAAAGATTAAACATTACCTACTGCATCTACTCCTCACATGCACAAAGGTGTATGGTGTATCAATTTGATCAATCCATCCGACTGATCATCCATTGTTAGTGGTTCCCAAACCACTGACAAGTTTTATTTTATATTAAACCGACTGGTGACAGGTTAGTGTAAAAGTGTGTCCCACCCTGGCTGGTAGGCCTATTTATTAAAAGAATAGTTTTTAACCACATTGATTGATTGTGGATGGCTATAGCATGGTATTCCGTTTTTCATATGGGATCACTTTACTGCAGACTGTACCTTGGTGCCATTCTAAGGATTTCTGCTCAGATTTATTAGTGACTGACCTCGCCTTGCACTGTAGATGGGATCTGCTGCCTCCAAAAGTCTGATTAACTCATTAAAAACTACTGAATGTATAATTGATGCACAATTATGCAAATGTTATTACATTTTCATATCCTTCTCCGAGTAGAATTAAATACATCATATTGAGACTTAAATTATTTACAAGCGTGGAGATGTAGTTTCACAGGCAGCGAGAGAAAGTGAGAGCAATGGAGAGAGAGAGAGAGAGAGAGAGAGAGAGCGAGAGAGAGAGACGCATGAAGAGAGTGAAATAGAGAGAGGAAGAGAGAGAGACATATAAAGAGAGAGAGAGTGAAGGGAGGGGTCATACAGATTATGGTGACCCTTGAACAAATTTAAAACTCCCCCCAAATTGTTTCAACCAAGCTTGAAAATCAATCTTGTATAGCGTAGAATTAGCAGGCGATCATAGACAGTGACATTTTTGGTCAGGCCTGCACAGAAATTCAAGCATAAATAATTGCAAGTAGAATTCTATGAATATCCCAATGTATGTAAAATTAAATTTCACAGAAAATGTGAATCTGTGACTTGGCCCATGTTGGTAATTTATACGATTGTGTTTATCATGATTGGGTTGTGATGGCCTGTGTTAGGCCATTTCCGTCTACTTAGAGCTGGGGTTTCAAACCTCACCTCGGCCATCAATCACACACGCTCAATTTTTGCTCCTACATGGGTTTGTTGATAATTTTATCATCATGCACACCACTTGATATAACCACCATGTTTTGCTGAGACCAGTGTTGGAGTGTACTGAAGTACTGAAGTACTGAAGTGCCCAAACCCAGCTAGTTACATGCAGGAAGTAACCATCAATGATATTGTGTTACAGCACAATAAAAATTCATATTAAAGGAATACTCCAATGTTTTGGGTAAAATACCCTTTTTCTAGCTTACCCAGAAGGAGACAAGATGTTCAATACCATTTTCACCTCTGTATGTCCACTGGCTCGGTTTCAATGGTTAGCATTTTGTGTTAGCTTAGCATAAAGATTTAAAGTAGTCATTGGTGTAGCTCCATAAAAGTGAAAAATAAACCTTGTAAACCTTACAGCAACTCTGAAGCTGTCTTATTTACACAATGTATCATGTGTTTTTGAAATACATTTAAATTAAAAAAAAGGAAATATATTAGAGAAAAATACTAGAGAACCTATTTAAGAACATTTTGTTTGCGCTGCTTTGATGGCATCAAAAGGTGTCTCCAGGAACCTTTTTCAAAATGGCAAGTTCCTGGAGGATCCCTTTGGGTTTGTTGGTTCATGGAAGCTCATATAAAATTATAATGATATATTATTATCATTATTATTATCATTACGGCAGTAGGAGAGTAATAGTTTATGTTTTGTACTGTGTGTGTATACAATACACTTTGGCACCAGTAATCAGAGCATCTATACTTATCTGGCTTTTTGAATGAACCTTTTTGCATTGTGCAATAGTCTAGAGAAAACAGGCCAAAAGATGGAAAAAACAAACAATAAAATAAAATGAAAAAAAGGGTTATATTATTCAAATTAAGCAAGGTAGACACTAGATACTAGATAATGTTACTAGCCAAGGATTACATAGCACTAGCTGGTTAGCTAGTTTCATGTCCACGATGTTAGTTACAGTATAGTTATATATTTTTTTCTGTATTATAATAGAAATATGATGGCACAGCCAGCTCAGGGGGCTTCAGGAAAGGGAACAATTTCAATAGAAATACTAAATTTGTTAATCATATCATAATATTATACCTAAAGTTGCTGTCCGAGGTGCTGAAAGCCATGTTGCTTTTCAGTCAGCCAACCTCTTCCAGCAGCAGGTATTAATGGCTGTGCAGTCCAATCGACTCAACTGCAGCTATGCTCATTTACATAATCACCCACTAAACTGTGAGACTGTGTTGATGCAAAATATACGGCATGCTCAACCCCTCAGTCTTCAGTCCATTAGCCTTGCTGTTACAGGTTGTCTCCTCTGCTTCTAACCCCTTGCTCTGTCTTCATCCATCCACTGCAGTTCCAAATTGCTGGACTCTTGTGGCCTAAATAAGGTTGGCCAAAAAAATCAAAACAGCCCTTACTGATTTCAAAATCTGGAATGGAGGTAGCCATTGTCGGTCGTTTACTAAAATAATGAAGATAAAGCTTTTGCGGGTCATTTGTATAAATTCCATTCCCTCCCATATTTTTGTGTTCCTACATCAGAATGCCCTAAAATACATATCTATTAGGCCACAAACGCAATTTTTGCGGTGCCACTTTTATTTCGTTTCACCAGCGCAAACCTCCAGTGCAGCACCTTGGTATATAAGGACAGATGCTGTCTGTCTTGATTGCGCACGATAAAGCCTCCAAATCCTTGATAAATCAGCCCACTTGTCTTTAACCCATCTGAACACAATGTGTCTTCCTCCTCAGTTGTAATGGCCCTGGAAGTATCTACCACCCATCACCATGACAACCAGGCAGCCAGAGGGTGTAACATGATCCACCAGATCCAATTAGGAATATGGGATTGGATTAGATTTGAATAGATGTGATTGCATTAAGGATAGATTAGGTTTATTGTGTTATTAGCTTTGGATGGGCAGGACGACTGTGTTCCAGACAATTGGTGTGGTGTTGCTGGGATTGCTTGTCAAATCTGTTGAAAGTATTAAAAAAGAATGCGGCAGTCAAATTGCTTAGCTTCATCTTCCCTTTGTCTTGGACATCTAAATGTGTGTTGAGATGTAGCAAGGGAAAAAGAGATAAAACCTTCAATTTATTTTTATGACGAGCGCTGAGCCAAAAGCAAATTTAATTACACGTAGCTGAGAAGGAAAGGCACCACATTCCCCAAATAAGAGTCAAAATGACTTGCATCATCCTGTCTTGAAGTGCCAATCATTTTGCCTTATGGAAAAAAAACATGAATTTTACATGTGACATGTGATAGTATATGATAACACATTTGAAGGACTTGTGATCATATGTCTGTCCATCCATCCATCTACCCATTTTCTATACATACTTATTCTTAATCAGGGTCACAGTGGACTGGAGCCTATCCCAACATGCATTGGGCAGAAGTCAGGGAAACACCCTGGACAGGTCACCAGTCTATCACAGGGCTAACGTACAGACAATGTGACTGCATGTATATTGCACATCAATCGTGTGTTCAAATGCAAACACGTTACATGGCCATTTCCTATTTGGAGAAATGGAAAATGTGCATTTTGCTCCTCTCTCTCCACCAACTGATACAACAGTGACGCATCCTATATCAAGTTGGTGGTACATTTGCAAAGAGAGAGGAACAGCAAAATCTTGTCACTTTGAAGGATTATACACATCTTTCTGCCTTCGTGACAACATTTTGTACACATCAGTGTAGACATAGAAGAATACACATACACACTGTAGCATATTGATTTCAGTTACTCTACATCAATCATGTTATTCTAGATCTCTCTCTCTCTTCCTCCCTCTTCCTCTGTTTGTGTCACATCCCTGCTGGCCACTCCTCTCTCTCTTTCTGTGCCCAGTATCTGCCCCCACTCTCTCTCTTTGCTCCTCTGTAAATACCCCCACTGTTAATGGTCCAGTGAAATCTAACAGTACTGTGTGCAGGAGTGTTCCCCATGATCAGAGGAGGGGGTTTGCTAATATCTCTCTATCTATTGATCTAGGGAGAGCCAGCATGAACAAATGGCACTATTAGCGGAACAAGGGGCTCCGGCACAGTACAATAACAGACTGCACATCAATTCAGCCAGTCAATCAACTTGACACTCCACCAGTCAAACCAAACCTCCCCCCATTCCATGCTTCTTGCTTTATTCCCATGTTGCAAGGACACATATGCCTGTCTTCACTCTGCCTGGCTGGTGTTGCTGATTCAATAGAATAGGGGTTGCGCTGAAGTGCAAGGATGTTCTCAAGCACTAGAGGCTTTATGTGACTGCCAAGCTAGAAAGAGACACCTGGAAAAAAGATTGTTAGTCACATTGGATGCAGCTCCATATTTAAGTTCATTCTCGACTCTGCATCACGGAGTTCCCTTAGGACCAGTTATTCTCACCAGTCCTCACTTTATGTCCTTATCCAGGAACGCTGGGTTGCAAAGTTGCAACAACTGCATACGTTATCTCCTATCCTACATGTCTCACAAAAGCAGGGCCTGAATCATTAGGGCAAGAGAAGTAGCAAGTGCAATGGAAATAGGCCTAAGGCAATGCGAACAACATGATGATATGCTAAAGCAGAATCGTAAATGTGATTGGCTAAATATGATAGTGTTGGGAAAGGAAACCAGCCAAACAAACAAATATATGAATAAAAAATCTATTTCCAAGTACTCCAGTCATGAAATGTAGATGGGATCATTACAGGGACTGTCTATGCAACTGCATAAGGTCACATAGACAGACTAATACCGTAACTACAGAATTAGGCATAGTGTCATAATTGTGTGCATATAGACAAAGCCAAATGGTACTAATTGAATGCATGCAACATTTTTAATTACTTACTGACAAAAAAATAACATTTTACTGTACAATAAAGTTGGTTAAATTCAATATACATGGAAAACATGGTGACACAGACATCTGGGGTGCTAAAATTCACATTTGAGGTGTGTATACTCAGGCCTTAAGACTCTGCACCTCATCAGCTTCTTCTTGGGACAGCCAGTCTGGACTCCCCTCTCCATTAGGAAACAGTTTTAAAAGGGGGTGAGAGGAGCCGATTTGCTCAGCCAATTGACACCAGTCCCAATCACACATACTGATTGTTTATGCCTCTTTCTCCAGCCTCTTTTACAACTGCCCAGCAGGCCAGGTCAAAATTGCCAATAACCTGTTGGTCACACCCAAGTGACTTTATATGACAGAGTGGTAAAGGGCAAACCAGCAGTACCATCTTGAGAATTTCACCCAAAGAGTAAATCCAGTTAACACACTAAACAATAACCTGGGCACTCAAAGAAGTTCATTCACTAAGAAAGACAGAGAATAAAATAATTTTTATTAATAAACTTTATTAATGAACCAAGAAAGGAGACTGAAAGAAGCTGAGGGAGAAAAGAGGTTAGGCCAAGGCTGAAACTATTTACCATGAGATTATGAAGGCAGTAAAAAATGTTAAAAAGGCACAAAATGCAAGATATTCAGTCAATAAGTTAAAATCTACTTCCAGAGTCACAATTTGCAATTTACTGCAAATTATTACTAATTAAAACACTATGGTGGTTGAGGCAGTTATGGTGGTTAACCACATCTACAAAGGAAAAAATCCAAAGCTATGAGAATGTATGGATGGACTTCAGGAGCTGTGGAACCATTTCCCTTCAGCCAGGCCAGAAGTGCCGCACTTGGGGGCTGTGATATATGGATACTGGAGAGGTCAATGGAGTCAGTGCAACAGGAGGTGGAGGTATATTTACTCTCAGCAGGGTTTTGGATGCCACCATCTGAGAAAGCAAATTGTAGTCTATCAGTTGGTGCTTTGGGTTTCTTGAATCTAGTCATATGTTCGACTATATAGTGTTATATTTAAAGAAATACTCCAATGTTTTGGGCAAAATACCCTTTTTCCAACTTACCCAGACTGAGACAAGATGTTCGATGTTTTCACCTCTGTATGTCCAGTAGTTCAGTTCCGACGGGTAGCATTTGATGTTGGCATAGTATAAAGACTTGAAGTCTACAGCAGTCATTAGCCCAGTTCCATCAAAGTGAAAAAAATAAACCTTACAGCAACTGCATTGGAGTATTCCTTTAAGTTGTGTGCCCAGTTCAGGTAAGTCTCTCCATAAAGCATCAATGGAATTCTGTAAGGTTTGACATTTTAATGGACTGTAGAGGAGAGGTGTTCCTGTTTGTTTGTTTGTTTGTTGCAAATTACTTCATATGATTTGCCATGGCACACCATACTTTTTCTTTGCAGACCTGAATTTGTACATGAAAGAAAATCAATGGTTTGAGTAAATGCATGCACAATTATAGGGATATGCAAAGCCCCTCATCATACCCATACTTGCTATTTCACTCGGTGTAATATTCTATCAAACAACCTCCAAAGTCCTAACTTTATTTAAAATAGGAGAGCATGGAGAGCATGGAAACCACTTGGTGGAAATCTTGCATATATTCACTTGATATGTATTTGCACTAAACTGCCATACCTGCAAAAATGTGCCTCATATTTCAAATCATGCAAGGTAGATATCCTCTTTGTAGACTATAGAAAAATTTTAACATTTTCCATCTGAATTTATTTCAACTCAGTCTTTCTTGCTGACAAAGCTGGGATCAGGTTGGATCAATATATTGGGTCTTAATGGGATCTAGTCCCATTTAGTCCCATTAAGTCCCATTAAGTCAGAATCCTCACACACATCATTGGATAAGTGGTTTTCTAATGCAAGTCTGAGACAATACAAATCATGCGAATAAAATTTGAATTTTATACTTTCACACAAATTTCCATAATTCTCACTTCGAAAGACTGCAATCAAACTCAGACACAAAGTATCAAGTAAATGTATGTTGAAATAGCTGCAGCACAGTAAATGTGGTGTCTCCATTATTTTGTCAGTTACCTGTTAATTGTACCTACTACTGTCAGTGTAAGTATACCACCAACCAAAAACAGATTCACCCACACCAAAGAAAGCTTTTAACCACAATGGCCTACCAAATAATATGAGGTGTTGGCCTGCCAGTGTAGGAATGAGCTGGCTTTCAAATCTGGCTGAAAAGTTTCATATAGTGGCTACAGTGGTGACAAGGGTGTTTATTGTCCCCAAAGTTTAATTTGAAAACACAGAAGCTGGAAAAATTGGATGGACTATTCCAAATGTCCTACTTCCTCACAATCTTACTACATAGAGCAATATTTTTATTTCAGAGCTGCAGTCCAGCCAGCTCCAGCTCCAGTCCAGTTTAACCCTGAGTGTTACCAGTAAAAGTAATAAATGATAATGATGTAGGTAAAAGTACTACTCCACATTAAATTTACATGTTTCATCAAATAAGTACAAGTGGGAGAATAATAAAAATGAAACTGCCTGCCACTTGTTTCTGCACTCTCTGTCTCTAGTGCTTAAGCTAACTGCTAATTCAAGATATGCTGGATACACTTATTATTTTTGAATCCTGCTGTTTTTGGGTCTACTGGCCAATCAATAGAGACAGAAACCAGACTAAACCAAGGCTAAGCCCCAGCTGGGCTGGACAGGATTAATGGAGACAGGCTACTAGTTTTTCTCCTCCTTACAGGGTTGTCCTGAATGCTTGACTTCAAGCTCAAGCATCGGAAAATGCAAACAGAAACTTTGATTAATTTGCTTCTGCTAAAGTGTTTATTCTGCATTACTTTCTTAACCACAAAGGTAAGCAAAATATAGTTCAAAGGAAATTTATACTGAAATTGTCCAACTGTATGTGTATAGTACAGTTGGACAACTGTACAACTGTAGTTGGACAACTGTACTATACACCCCACCTGCCCCCAATGGCAGGTGGGGCCTAAGGATGGCCCTCTCGGTCTGTTGGTCCGTCTGCTCAATGTCCGCTCGATTTATCTGGCCAATCACCATGAAATTTGGTGACCACATTCATGCTCATGAATGTTCAGAGGATGAACCCTGTCAATTTTGCTGACTGCATGACCTTTCCTCTAGCGCCACCCTCAGACCAAAATGTCAACTATGTAAACAAGCGATCTCTTTCTTGATGATTTTTATTTATTTTTTTTTTTAGAATTTTTAAATATATTCTTAAGATATTTCCAAATTTGGTTAAGAATGTTTTCATTTCTAGTCATCCAGAGAAGACGGCATGTCTTTGTTTACATCATTACAGCCTCAATCTCACACCAGTGGTAGTGCTAGTGTTGGCATTTCTCAAAATTAAGAACAACACTGGGTAAGGGACCTGGCTGAGTCAATGAGATGCTCTGTCATTAAGCCAATTATGAGCTCCTGCATCAATCCAAGATGACAGTCAATTTCTGTGACAAGCAGGATGTAAACGCAGACAGCAGCTTCTTGTCTCCTTTCGTTATAAATGAACATTCTGAATGTGGTATTTATTTACCATTGAACACTGCAATTGTAAAATGTTCATGGGTAATTTGTGCTGCAAAGACATCACTGACCATTGGCCAAACTTGGAAAAGCCTCTGTCAGCAATGCGCTAACTGAATATCTCTGAATTTTGTTGAAATTGACACTTTCCTTATCACCTTTACTTACATTTTCAGTCAGTTTCTCCCGCTTATCCGGGGCCGGGTCGCGGGGGCAGCAGTCTGAGCAGGGACGCCCAAACTTCCCTCTCCCCGGACACTTCCTCCAGCTCTTCCAGCGGGACCCCAAGGCGTTCCCAGGCCAGCCGAGCGACATAGTCGCACCAGCGTGTCCTGGGTCTTCCTCGGGGCCTCCGCCCGGCGGGACATGCCTGGAACACCTCCCTAGGGAGGCGTCCAGGGGGCATCCGATACAGATGCCCGAGCCACCTCAGCTGGCTCCTCTCGATGTGGAGGAGCAGCGGCTCTACTCTGAGCTCCTCCCGGGTGACAGAGCTTCTCACCCTATCCCTAAGGGAGCGCCCTGCCACCCTGCGGAGGAAACTCATTTCAGCCGCTTGTATCCGGGACCTCGTTCTTTCGGTCATGACCCAGAGTTCTTATTT
>OMLF01000171.1:0-18073 GCA_900302615.1 Holocentrus rufus | reverse complement strand
ACATATATAGCATAGTTCCATAGTATGACAGTTTTGTGGTATTAGCTACATAATTATTTTTATGTTATATGCTATTACCACAGTCATAGCAACAGTCACATTTATGTTACCAAGGTAGAAAGCTGTAAGAGATGAATGAGTTGTACTAGTCTGGGGGTGCTGTATCTGTTTCCTTGGCAACATTAGGCTACTGACCATTCTATCAGGAAACTCAACTGGAGTATAACTAGAACTAATTCAGTTTAATAGTTCATTTTTTTCTTGACAGGTAGTTTAAAAAGTGCATCAATTTGCTCATTGCTATTTTCCCACCATGTAAATAAATATTAAAATTGCTTAGAAACAGAAGAAGTATTGAATTACAACAGTACCTTAGAGCAGCCACTGCAGCGGACGCTGCCGGGGATGGGGGGCTGAGGGGGCGGGGCCACTGGAGCCAGAGCCTGAAGTGAACCTGGGATTGGAGGTCTGAGAGGGAGGGGAGCCACAGCCGCAGCCTGCAGGACAGCACTTCTACCTGGGATGAAGATGGCAGCCGGCTGGGGGGGCAGGCCTGGAGCTGGCACTTGAGTGGGCAAGATGAGAAGCTTATGAATGCGAGGGAGTGTGTTTTTATTGTACCATGTAATATCTCAAATTTATGGACACTGACCAGAAGACATCTGTGTTGGTTGAACACTTTTCAGCAAATGATTGTGTTTTGGCCATTAAAAACAATTTTTGTCAAGATTCTGTCTGGGTTCCTTTGCAAATTCATATTCTATCAAAATGGAAATCACAATGGACGCTTAATAAATGTGCAGTCCAAGTAAAAAGTTGTTCCGATCCTCCCCTCTTGTCTTACCTGATGTAACCCCTTTGGAATTCAAAACAGTGAATCTAACCCTGGGGAACTCCTCTGCCATAACTCCTAGGGAGTCAGAGACTCCAAAGATCAGGTAAAAGGATCTACAATACTACAATGTGCCTCATAAAATGCACAAAACTGGGGTGGCAATTAGACGTTAAAATGAGTGTATCTCCACTCAAGTCACTCACACTCCCATGTCCATGTGAACACGCCAACCTTCAAATCTCTCTTGCATGCGAATCCAAACATCACACACTTAACAAACAACAATTACATCAGGCAAACCTCCTGCACTGTGAAAATTTCACAATCACTAGTAACAGACGTAAACCAACTCTTAAAAGGTGGGGGTCTGGTTCGGGAACAGTTAAACTGAATCGCCTGTTGCTGCAAGTTGTTGTTTTATTTTTCTTTCTGGGAACTCCAGTCCAAGATGAAGACCCGCCAAATGCCAAATGCAGGTCACTTTTCCATCTGGCAACTAATTTTCATGCCCCAGCACACTATGTGGTTTTGAGTCAAAATGCGATCCAAAGATCCATTTGCAGGGATAATAAAAACTGAACTTCACCATTTCCATGGGGAGGAGAAAAACACCTCCATGCAGCTTGGTCCTCAACACAGAAAGACTTTATTGTTGATCTGACCATCACAAGATCTCGTAACATCAAACTAACAACCGAACCACATTCATTGCAGTATTGTACATTCACTAACTGATAGACAATGTGCTGGAAGACAAGAAGAAAACAGAGTGGATCCATATTCTTAGTTTCAAACCGCCTCCAGAGAAAAAGCACAAGTCTGGCAATGCTAACAATATGAGAAGCAGCAACGCTTAGTGAGACGACTCGGGACCTGACAGGAGCTGGCTTGAGTTTGATGCAACTGAGGAGATCATGTTCTGCTCACCCATTAAACAGTCCATTAAACAGCAAGGAAAAAACCTAAGAACTGTGTGAACTCAATAAATTAGTTCCTGCATTAAATCTTTAAGATTGGCTCCTTCTATCTTTTCTGTGAAATGATCAAATGCTTGTTTTGTTTATGAAGCTTATTAAAATTATGTGTAAGGCAACCAAAAAAGAAATGTGATGTCATGCAACTTAATTGCTTCATCAGGGAAAAAAAAGCCCCGCAGCATCTTTTATCATCTACATGTCACCAGCCAAAAAGTTCATTTTGGGACCTGCTGGGAACCACTTTTGAAAAATGACAAAACGTTATGACATAAACAACAACAGCATTAAGATGAATTAACGTCCCATAAGCGTTCAAAATAATTTTACTCAAAAAAGTGTAATGTACTTTATACTACGCCTATTTTAAGGATAATGCGTTCTCAGTACATGCAATTATTGGAATTCACCGGTTCATTTTCTCCAAATAATTCAATTAGGCCCATTCATGTCATTTTATGTCACTTCACTAAGTGTCAATGTGACAGGTGAGTCTGCTGGACTTTACTGAGCATCATAGTCCAGTTTGGTGTGCAGCAGGAGAGATCGCACAGACTGGGCACAAAGTTCAGTCTATTTCTGCGTTCAGTCTTTATCCTTTTCAGGACAGAGTGAACTTTCTGTACCACATCACACATCTGCAGTGAAGTGCACAGGAAGTATGTTGGTGAAGTGTTGCTGGTTAAAACTGGCTAAATCCTGCGTGCAGTTCCTTGAAGAAAAGTACTCCGACCCCCTGACTTCTGACACATTTTGTTGTAGTGGTGGTGGTGGTGGTGCTGGTGGGGGTGGGGGTAGTAGAGCTAAACGGATACTTAGCAGTCCTTACATATCTGATTAACAAAGTGAAAGTAAGCACAAGTAGCCTATAGCGATCTGCCTGCCTACAGACATGTGGTTTCCCCTTGTGATGCTTTATTTTATTGTTGCGGTAAAGACTAAAACATTACCTTGTTTTCATCTAATAAGTAGATTTATTTGATCGTTTATTGTTTACATTTATTTATATAGCAGACGCAGGCCTTTTTATTTTAAATAAAATAAATACATGAATGCAGTTATTATTAGAACTTCAGTAAATCAGAAATATGTGCGCTGTCTCATTCCTTGTCATTATTCTGACAAAGATTCAGGGTATAAATAGAAATGCATTTGGTGTTAGCAGTTCAGATTGGCCAATAAGTAAAATCTTATGCTACTCTCTTACAGAACTAGGCCTTACCTATAGATTTTAAATGTTTGCTTAAAATATTTCTTAAAAATGTTTCTATTGCTGTTGCATTAAATTGCAATTGCTTTTTAATCTAAAGTGGTCTATCAACATAGAGCGTTTCTGATGGCAGACAGTCTATGAGGGTAAATAACTAAATAAAAATATAAAAAAACTGAATAGTTGTATCTTTGGCTGACTCTGAGTCCACTCTGGAAATTCAAGTCAGGTAGCCTACAGCCCTACATTAAAGACTACTTTGGAAGAGCGCTGCCTTGCTTCTTTTCTTTCTGGATTTATAGGGTTTATTCATACTATTTGTAAAATAGCGCTCCCCAGAAAGCAATTTGAACACTGCTAATTAATTAGCTAATTTTATTGTTCCACACAGATTTCCAATAATTTCTTTTCACTTTGTTAAAACAGAGTGCTTCACATAGAACTAAAACTAAAAATCCACAATACATATTGAAATAAAACAGCTAAAGGGCAGCTGTGATATCAAGAGATGAGCAAAACAACAGAGCAGAACAACAGATCAACTCACCAGTCGGAGAGGCAAAGTTGTTCCCGCCGCCTACAGAGTAGACGGAGCTGATCCTCAGCTCCTCCTGGAACCAGGACACAAAATGAATCAGATGTGCAAAAGCAAGCAGGAAGAGCTGAGGTGTTAAAAAGGTGATCAGCAAAGGTTCCAACGAAGGAAAGCCGGAACTGAATAAATTATAGAATATATCAAACTATATTTCAACCTAACCTTGGCGTGTGTTTGACATGTTCATCACTGTGAAATGACTGATTTGTATATGTCACATGCGTGACATCATCAATAGGTGTCGTTATGCCTACCTCCTGATGCTCAAGCTCCTCTTTGATCTGTCTGATGGAGCTCTGGGGCAGCAGTGCAGCGTCATACCCCTCGTCAATGGGCTCGTCTTTTATGTTGATGGTAGAAGGGAGGGGGGGATTGCTGTCCTCCACTGGAGCTGCCTCTGATCTCTGAAAAAAACAGAAGCATTAATGTTTACCCAGTGAGACAGGAACAAGTTAAAAATGACTTTAAGTGCTGTTATCCATCCCTTATTTTTAAGTGTCCTTGCAGGCTAGTTTCACCTATATGTGATCCATTCGTAGTTTAACTTCATTACACTACCACTAATTAGAATTTGTAGCCACAGCACCAATTAATTAAACATTTATAGCACACTGAACATGGCACTTGCAACTGTCAATTTTATCTGTATTTATCTCTTACAAATGAACTAATTAACCAAACTATTTTAACTTACGTTCAGATTACATGCTAGTGCCAAAGCGTGAAAACATCATAATTTCAAACCCCTTAAAATAATCAATCACAAAAAAAAACAAAAAAACAATGTGTCCACAGAGAGCAGCTGATTGAGTTTCAAGATGCCAACCTCTCCCTGCTGGCTGTCTTCTGTCTCCCCTGTCTGGTTCAGGACACCTCCATCTGATGGGCAAGGGAAGAAGAACAAAAGCTTCAATAAACCTTTTCTAAAAAAACTGCTTATAGGCTCTGGGCAGGCCAGCACAACAAAAAAAAGGAAATAGTGAGTGGTGGGAGCAGTGTGGTGGACAACTTTAAGGTACTTTCTAAATAAATATTTCACACTGCTTTTCATTGTTTTCCATGGTGAAACCAGTCCGAAAACTGGCAACTGGTTCAATTTGAAAGTACACTGCGATTTTAAAGTTTGGAATCACTGTTTCTGAAATATACAGAAATTTTTATTCACCAAGGTGGCATTAAATTGCTCAGGAATACAGGCAAGTTGTGGCATGTTGGTTACATTAGAAACTACTTTTTCTATTCAACTAACTGTTTTATTCTCCAATCTTAAGTGTTATTCAAAGAATATTCCATGTGCAGTAATGACAGCTTTGCGGACCTTAGGCATTCCAGCTGTCAGATATTCAAGTGAAGTGTCGCCCATGCATAACTCAGAGCTGCTCTCCTGCTGCAAAATTAAGTTGGCACTGATCAAGCATTGTCCAAAAAGGCATTTATTTAACAAAGGCATGCCAAAAGGTATGTCATGCCTTTATAAAAGAGAGTGATAACTTTGCTGCTTAAGCAATCCTTGCACTGACTCGGTGTAAATCTCCCACCTTTCTACTCAAGCAGACCCGTACTGTTACATCTCTTCTGCTATACTTGACAGATGGCATCAAGCAGTCCTCCAGCATCCTTTTGTTTGCTCTTCATGTAACATATGTTCTTCTCTTTGATCCATGCACTTCAGACTTAGATTCATCCGCCCATAATACTCTTTTGCAATCAACTACTGTCCAATCTTTGTGTTCTTTTGCCCAATTTAACCTTTTCTTCTTGTTTGCCAGTTTCAGAAGTGGCTTTTGCTTTGAGTAGTTTTGCCAGTAGCTGGAAGTCGTCTCATCATTGTTGCAGAAGAAGCCGATGTTTAGTGAGTACAGTTTAATGAAGCTGCTAGCTGAGGACCTGTGAGGCATCTGTTTCTCTGAGTACAAACTCTGATGTGCTTAAGCCTTTATCTTCTTTTTCTGTCCCAGTTATATCCAGTGTGCTCTTCTTTTATGACAGCCGTGCACACCTTTGTACGAGATCTTCAGTTTCTTAGCAATCTTGTGCATGGAATAGCATTCATCTCCCAAAACAACAACTGACTAATGAGTTTCTAGAGAAAGCCATTTCTTTTTGTCCATTTTTAAAACCAAAACTGAACTTTAGAAATGTCAGTGCACTAGATACCGTAGCAACTGAAAGAAAGCTATTTTTATCTTCATGAAATGGCAAAATTGTTTTCAGCTGTGTGTAATATGATGGGAGTCGTTTCTCTAGTACCAAATAGACCTTTTTCACAGCAGCCATTTTAACATGACATACCATTAGTAACACAGGTGTTACTAATGACACTAATTAAGGTTCCACAGAGCCAAGGTCCTGCTATTGGTCATGCTGGCTCACTGGAAAGACTCTGCTACACTGAAAAGGAGCAGAACCTTAATTAATGTCATTAGTAGCACCTGTGTTTACCTGCTATTTCCTGTCAAAATGGCTGCTGTGAAAAAGGTCTATTAGCACAATAGCACAATTAAGGACAAGGTAACACTATATGTTAGTACACTGCATTGATGGTTGTAAAATTATGTAAACAGTGAATTAAAAAAACAGCTATTTGTAATTATCAAAGTCTTTGTTGTGTGCTTTTATCAATTTAATGCAACCTTGGTGAACAGAAATATAAATTTCTCTCAAAAACAAAAATTTGTTGATTCCAAAGTTTTGAATGGTAGATGCTTACAATATGCCATTGCCATTGCTCCTGCCATCATTAAAGAAAGTAGATACAGTAAATTGTCGTGTATGCAGTCTTACCTTGGCTGTTCTCAGGTGAGTGATCCTGGGAGGAGTGGGAGGTGTTGGCAGACCCACTGCTCCCTTCTCTCTCTCCGTCTTTCTCACGCTCCTCCTCTCTCGGCTCGCTGGTGTAAGGGTCGTCCCGGGTTTCCGTGTTTCCGCCTCCTGGTTGGCTCCTTTTTCTGTTGGTCTTGTCCATGTCGCCATCTTCCAAGGTGCCCATTGGCAGGGCAAAGTGCCAGTCTTCCTCCTCTTCTTCTGCCCCATACAAAGGAAGGCCGTCTAGTGCGTCATCAAACGCCGCCCCCCCACTTCCTCCTCCTGCACCCCCGCTGGTCCCCATGGTAAAGGGGGAGTGACGGTCAGAGGAAGGGGAGGCAAGACGGGGAAAGGACGATTCCGCCGCTCCCTCTTCCATCTTTTCTTCTCGTCTGCTGCCATTGCTGTCCTCCTCCCCCGTCTGCTGGCGTTGTTCTTGCCCTGAGTTTTCGTCCGCTCCCTTTGGCTCCTCGTGACCGCTGCTCCTAGAGGAGGTGGCAGAGCCCCTGGAAGAGTCAGCAAACTCTCCCAGCCCCATGACCTCATCAAACACCCTTGAGAGGCGCGCGTCGTGCTGCGGGGGAGACACAGGCCGTGTTAAAACCTGTTTAGAGAGGCAAATTCAGGTCAGCAATCGGGGAGTAATACTCTTCATTCCTATATACCTGTGTGGCAGAAATCTTCATCACTGTTTACTGCATCACTGCTCACTGCTTTGAGAAAACTATTTTGTACAAATCAGGTCTGCTGTTTTAGCATTATCTGTTTAAAGGAAGCAAAATTTTACTGTGAAAACATAACCTGAACTATGAATGTACTATTATCCACACAACTCCTACAAATAGCTTCTTGTATTCAGAAAGAGCTTCTAAAAGCTGATGTGTGCAAAATCTGTACTTGTTTTTCATCCCCCATCAATGCACTCCAGTGTAATAGGTTTTCTCATTGAATCCTTTTCTGCACCCTGCGCTGCATGGTCAATTCTTATGTCTTAGGTATGAAGAACACATCAAATAGGGATTTGTTTGGTAAAGAATGGATGTTAAAGACCAAAATTTCTCATAATCTGTCAGTAGCTTTAATGCGCTCCTGAAATTTTCAGACATGAAGGTATTTTATGATACTGACTTTCTTGGATGTGAATAGCCTTGCAACCCAAAAGCCGTATTTAACTCTATGACTTTGATGCTTGCTCTCAAGTCCTGCAAGAGTAAAATTTCGGGTCAACAGCGCAAGAGAATTTGGTCCCTTCACAGTTGCGCTGCTGTTTCTAGTTCAAGACTGCATTATGCAAGGATCTGCATAACACCACTTCCATAAAACTGACGGCCGGGGATCTTAAGAGGCAAGCAAGACTCAAAAGCAAGCAACTAAGTCATATTGTTAAATGCTGCTTTTGATTCGCAAGGCTAACAAGTGAAATGGCACGATGGCAGAGGTTATAGCAAAGTTCAGTTTGGCTCTGACCCCGTTGCGCACTGACATTTTGAGGGTGTAGCCAGTGACAGTACACTAGTAACTACACAGTAAGCCTACATGTGACTACAGAATGGAGGAGAAACTCGTCTGAATGGAGCCGCCTCTTTCTCTTTCACATGCACTCAGCACCTGACCATGGTCAACAACAGGTTAAGAAGATTTTTTTATGTTTTCCTCACTCTAGTTAAATCGCGATGAGTAAAATGTCATTAGGGAACCATTGCAATACTTGTATGTAGCTCAAATATGAATGAACTGTTTGGATCAAATATGCATGCATGCAAATATGCATGATGGCATAATCTGTGACCCCACACCATCATGATGTGTTTAAATCCATCTGATTATGTATGAACCAAAAGGGGTAAAATTACGAATGATAATAATAATAATAATAACAATAATCCATCTATTTTTAAGCTGTGCATGTATAATGAAAGCAGCGAGCTGGAAACAGGTAATAATCAAATTTTTAAAACAGCTCTTTGAGTTATGAGACTGGTATAATTTATAATTGAGTGTTCTCTGCTGTACAAATTGTGGCAATTTAATTTATTTATAAGGTCACAAGTATATATAACTCAAATTTATAAACTTACACACTGGTACAAAATTGTTTCAGTGATCCACTGAACCCATGCACAAGAGCAACAAGATATGTGTCAGTGCAGAGTCTCAATTCTCTGAAAGCTGTGTATGCTTGCTTGCAAAGTGAGTTTGACCTTATGGCAAATTAAATGTCTTTCGACAAGAGATGGGCCCAGCATGACTTTATTTTACAATTTAGCATCTGGATGATGGGATTAACAGTGGCCTCACCTCAAATACCACCACACCATTGCTCATATGCATCACTGATCAATCTGCGTTACAAAAACCTTGAGCATCAAGATCACCAGTTTACAGGAACATCGTTCAACAAAGGAAAAATGGAGAGATTCAGATTCTGGCTGCCCATTATTCCACAAACCATAATCAAAATGAGAAACAAACAATTTTTATGTTAACAATCAATACGTTTCAATCCTCTCATCAAATCCTATCCCCAATGGAGCATGATGTCCACATCAGTGTTCTTCTTGCACCTTTTTGCGAGGCTTTAGTTTATCACTGTCTTGCAATCAAAAATCTCAGTAACAGATCTTCAATGCTTCGTATTCTCTTGAGTAGAGTAAAACACCTTATTCAACACCAATCAAAGCCTGGCAGTTTAACGCTGTTTCTGGTGAACTAGCTTACATATAATGTGAATGATAACTTTAATATTTTAAGTATTGTCGGGGTCTTCAGGTAAGTACTGCGTAAAAGTGATTCACCCAGCAGCATTTCAATAAAATCTCAGCTTTCATAATTGCCTGACACTGCATGCAACCGCCCTCTACAGTGCCTTTTTGACGGAGGGGCTTTGTGGGAATAACAGGCGAACCAATTATGTAAGTTTCCATTTTATCCATGTTAAGTGCTCCTTGGTGTATCAGATGTTTGCTGAATTGAACGGTGGGTCCCTTTTAAATTGTAAAAGGTCTTCAGTCACATTACACAAATTCTGACAAATCTGATTACTAAGACCGCATTAAACTGACATAATTTTGAATGGAGTTTTGCATGACGCTCCTGCATGTATCAGTGCTAAAGGGCAGCTAGCTCTGTAATTGTGTGCTAGCTAGCTCAGATGTGCATATCTCAGCCGGCAACCCATAAGATGATTAAGATGATTATGGCCCTGTCACCTTGTAATGCCGACCCTGTTTCTAGTTTTAACATCCACCCACCAATTGTTTTTGTTACCTTTGATCGTTTAAGTCGAAATTCCTCCGACTCCGCCATGTTTGAATTATGTTGCAAAAAAACGCCGCGCTTCGGTACACCCACCCACCTCTATGGGCTGTGGATGTAAGTTAGCTAACTCGCTACGTTAGCAAGCTAACCGTGCAAAAATAAAAAACTATGAGCCTGCTTCACCTACCAATGCCGGGATAAATGGAGAAATCCGCGTGAAAGCGGAAGCGTGAAAAACTTATGATGGGTAGAGAGCAATGCATGAAGCATAAGTGAAGCTAAACGACGTGCATTGTTTTTTTTTTTTATTGTTTTTATGGCTCTAGTGTGGTTTAGTCGAATGCATGCACACCGAACTATCGCTTTTCCATCCTACCAGCGTCAACACAGTGGAATTACAAACCATACTTCCGCTCATCACCTCCAAAGTAAAATAATTATAAATCTGACATAAAATCATATACATTCACATCTTCTCTCACAATGAGTACCATCAAACTAATTTAAGGTATGTCAGGGTAGGATCATTTAAGGAAAAAAAGCATACATTAATTCTTTAACAGTGGTTATTTCTTTTATTAATAAAATAAAAGAAATTAACATAATCCACCCTTTATATGCCCTGGGCTTTTCTGAATCTGAATTGCTGTAGGTTTGTAGGAAGAATAAATAGGCGCTTTTGTGTGGCCTACAATAGCTTTGCATTCCCTCAAAATACAATTCTTTACCGTAAAACTGACCAAATTGTTTACATGTATAACGACACTTGTGTACGTTTCTTTTATATAGAGACCAGTAAAATGTAGTCTAGGAATGTGCCCAGACTATCTTAGTTGTTAGACTGTTACTGCTGTCTTATACATTTATCTCCAGCTGATAGCAACAGCTGTCAGAATAGCCTATGGAAATGAAGGTGACAATTAATTAAATACTGCACTTTTCAAATTGAAGTTTTGACCAACATGGGGTGAGCAAATAACAGGGCATGGTACAGAGAGAAGTTGTAATTTAGCCCGGTTACAAATCACATAATTCATCAGAAGCAAGCAGTCTAATGATACCTCTTAATCTTGTCTTTAATCCTTGACAGTTCATACAGTAGGAATCAATGGGGGAATGAATTGGGACTGTTAATCGTCTCATGAGCTGGTATCCAAACACATCCCATCTGTTGGATTGTGATTAATGACACTCATTACTTGAAATAAAATATGCCGTCCACTTCTGTCATAGAAGGATTGTAAAAATCTGCATAAGAGTCTTTGCAAATTACCACACTTTATGGTCTATGTATTAAAAAACTTAATAAGTTCATTAATACAAACTCCGAAGCAGGCCATTAGATCCGTCGGTATATTTGCAAAAACCGTAGAAACTATTCATACTGTACTTATTATTGAATAATTCCATAGATTATTTTCCCAATACGCACCAACTCAATTTCAACAACAATTTAGTACTTGTCGCTTATTTCCGGTCGAATTGGGTCCGCTTCTGTCCGGCTTGACGCTGCTCCTTTTCTGACTGCATGGTTGTACCGTAAAACCGTGTGTATATGCGCAAACTACAATCGTCCAGTCGGCGCGAAGGGGTGAAGTCCTTGCGACACAAACTATAAACTCGCCATACGATAGCTCTATTAACATACACTGAGATTAAAACATCAAATGCACTGATAAGAATCACGGTTTTAAAAGGTTCTTGCTCATCTATTGTATCTGTTTCGGTATCCTCTGCATTTCCGCACATAGAACTATTCAAAGCAGATACGAATGTAACCTGTACTTGAGTGAAAAGATTATCTATTTACGGTATTTCTACACGCAACGAACCGACGCTTTAGCCGAGGTCAAACAACCATCCAAAACGAAGCAGGAAGCAAGAGGTAAACTCGACGTATTGTTGTTGCTGTCATTTGCACAGTATTCCCTCCGTGTCGGACAGACCCGGGGTTGGCGGACGGGATTTGTTTATGCTGTAAATCTTCGGTTTGTTCGTCAGCGAATGAATGGCAATGACTGCAGCTAGAGCGGTGGCAGCGGGGGGCCCGGCGTCTTTGTCCCGGTTCAGGGGAGCGCTGGTCGGGGCTGTGCTGGGTGACTGTGTTGGCGGAGAGTTTGAGGGAGCGGAGGAGGTTCCCATGGAAAACGTGCTGCGGCATCTCAACAGCCTGGATGATGACACCAAAGGAGACGGTGAGAGAAAACAGCGGTGGAGGAGATTGCACGCCAGCAAATATTTAGGCTATTCTGACCTCCAGCCTTCTTTCTATTCTTATCAAGCCTGCCTGCCTGCCTGCCACAAAAAAGAGCAAGTCTGCTACACGCTAGCATATTATAGCAGTTGTGTTTCATGATGCACTTATTCACTGCTTTAGATTAAGGTATTCTGGCTATTTGCAATGTCTCAAAAAGGGGCTATCTATAATGAGCAGTGCATTATATCCATAAAGTATCTGCAGGTGAGAACATTATTTACTCAATAGTAGGAATACTCTAGTTGCCTAAGCACTGAGTTAACCGAAGTTTGTTTATGGTATGGTTGGTATGTATAATGACACGTAGTTTTTTGTGTCTTCTACTATGTGTGCGTGTATGTGTCAGGTATCCTTGAATACAGTGATGACACGGCCATGGCACGCTGTGTGGTTCAGTCTCTGCTCACCCGGACCGGCTTCGATGAGCAGGACATGGCTCGCAGGTTGTGCACACAGACACACACACACACGAACAGACTGCTCGACTAAGCAGCTGTATTGGTTTCACTGGAGAGTTGTAGCGTAATACGCCTTAACTAAGACACACCCCAGAGGCCTGGGGTGTGTTGACATAGGCATGCACACAAACTGAAGTCCTCCTTGCTCACCCCTGCAGGTTCGCAAAGGAGTACAGTGTGTCTCCGGGCCGTGGTTATGGTTCTGGAGTGATCCAGGTGCTGAAGAAGCTGTCCTCCCCCCAGCTCAGTGACGTGTACCAGCCAGCCAGAGACCAGTTTAACGGCCGGGGCTCCTTTGGGAATGGTGGGGCCATGAGGGCGGCCCCCTTCGCGCTGGCTTTCCCCGGCCTTGCTGATGTGAAGAGAGTGAGCAAAAAGGCAGAACATCGCTAACTTGGTCACATGCATATTCAAGATAAGGAGACCATACTGGGAGATGAGGAGATTAATGAAGGTTCTGTTCCATATAGGTCTTACAGAGCCAGGGTCCTGCTATTGTTCATGCTGGCTCTCTGGAAAGACTCAGCTACACTTAAATGGAACAGAACCTTCATTAATGTCATTAGTAACACCTGTGTTTACCTGCTATTTGATGTCAAAATGGCTGCTGTTAAAAAGGTCTGTAAATTGTCCCAATTTGATCTGATCCATCTAAACACATACTGGGAAAAACAGAGCTTTCACACTAGTGGATGACCAATCTGTTTTGCATTTTTTCTTGCATTTCTTCACACATGAGCAATTGTGAAACCATTCCTCATCTAATATTTTAGCTAACATAAACCTTTTGCGTTCAATGTAATTTGTATGATATGTCCATATGGAACAGAGTTAGAGTGATACTCTTTCTCTCTCCTCCTAGTTTGCCCGTCTGGGAGCCATGCTGACCCACTCCTGTTCTCTGGGCTATAACGGGGCAGTGCTGCAAGCATTAGCTGTCCACCTCTCCTTGCAGGGGGCGCTAGACTTGCCTCAGCAGTTCATCAGCAGGCTAATCACAGAGATGGAGGAGGTGGAGGGCGACGAGGCAGCACGCAATGACGCCAGAATGTGAGTGCTGGTTGGCATAAGGCCTCTGAAACTGTACTGGTAGATAGCTGATATTTTCATCTGTTTCATATGTTTCTAAGCAGGTAAAAAGTCTGATCCGAGGTTTAGAGAAAATGCAAAAGTTCCGGAACTTGAAATTTGTGTTTTCCAGGTCTGGAGTTTGGAAAAAGATACATTTCCAAAAGACTTTGGGGTATATTATGGGCACCAGTCAGGTTCAATGTCAAACATGACTGCAGCAGATTTGGCTACCTTGAAAGGAATAATACCCAAATTGCAAGTTTTCCCATGACCTAAGTCCCAAGAGAAAGTTGTACGTAGACATGGTACAGTAAAACAGCTGAACCATAACATCTTTAAATAGACAATGACATGGTCCTGGAATTTGAGCTGTAAGCAGTGCTTATGGACAACTCATGGTATCTTAAATGATCTTAAAGGAATATTCCAACGTTTTGGGCAAAATATCTGACCTATCCAGCCTGAGACAAGATGCTCGATGCCATTTTCACCTCTGTACGTCCACTGGTTCCATTCTGGTGGTTAGTAGTTTGTGTTAGCTTAGCATAAAGACTTGAAGTCTACAGGAGTCATTAGCCAAGCTCCATCAACGTGAGAAAGTAAACCTTACTATAACTACTAAACACATGTTCAGTGGCTATAGTTCCTAATATCTGACTTCTCCTAAAAACTCTTATTTTTTAAAAAACAAAATCTAAGATGTGTATTTCAAATACACAACATATGACTCATTATGTAAATAAGAGAACTTTGGAGTTGCTGTAAGGTTTAATTTTTCACTTTGATGGAGCTAGACTAATGACTCCTGTTGACTTCAAGTTTTTATCCTAAGCTAAGATGAAACTCTACCCATAGGAACTGAACCAGTGGATGTACAGAGGTGAAAATGGTATGAAAAATCGTGTCTCAGTCTGGGTGAGTCAGAAAAGGGCATTTTGCCCAGAATGTGGGAGTATTCCTTTAAGGCTACAGTGTAGTAGAAACAAAATCAAAATGTGGCTTGTCTGAACAGGCAAAATGAACGGTTGTAACCGAAGTGAGGTGTAACACAGGACATGTTGTCGCACAGCTTCCCAGTACAACGCGGACTGCGTTGTACTGGGAAGGTGGTCAACAGTGTCACGTGATTGGTTATGTAAACTGTGTGTGTGAAACGTGCACTTTACATGAGCAAAAGCAGGCACTATAATGACTGCATCTGGTGTGGAGCATCATTAAGAAAACACCTCAGTATACAGACGTTTTCTCGCAGCACCGTGTCCGACAGCAGTTTGATATTTCTACTATACTGCCACCTTTACACTGGCAGTGTGAGAAGACCCCATGTGTTCCAGAAAGAGTGCAAGATCATCATCATTTGTGCCCGTCAACTTCCGAGATAATTTCAGTACAACAAAATTCAGCCTGTATTAATAATGTTATTTTTGTGTCCATTAAAAACAAATGTCTGCCCACATGAATTAACATTGGTGTGTTTTTTGTCCCAGCCTGAAGGAGGCAGAGAAGCCCTTCTGTGAGCGCCTCCACAGAGTTAAAGACCTGATGGACAAGAGCAAGGTCAGCATAGAGGAGGTCATATCTGAGCTGGGTCAGTATCTATTTGTTTACCTATTCATTCAATCCATCTATCTTTCCATGCTTCGTTTTTTATGTCCTCCAAGTTTTCTGTCCTATCCTTCCTTTGCCATTTTCCAGACTCTATATTCTTCTTCATAATCTGTTTCTCATTGTTGAAAACTACGACCCAGTTTCCCCTCAGGGATAATTAGATCTGCTGTAGGGCAACTTTGCACTTTTGAGATCCCAAATGGCAGTTGGAGCATTTTGGAAAGTTTAAGGGCCGTCATTACCCAGAGGGTGATGTGTTGCACAATGTGATGTCAGTCAACTATGCACTCCATGGACATGAATTTTCTCTTAGGGGCAGAGAGGAAGAAAAGGTCTATATTTTGTTCTAAAGTTTTTATTTCTCTCCTCTTCTGGGTAGTTCTCATACCTTACACCTGTAATTCTTTGGGCAATCCCAAATTTAGTTTCTCAGGATCCTCCTCTCTATTGTAGCTAAGGCAGGTTTATTTCTACATAACACTACATAACACGCATACTTTTTCCTTCCAGGTAATGGCATTGCAGCCCTCCACTCCGTCCCCACCGCCATCTTCTGCGTCCTCCACTGCCTGCAGCCCCGAGAAAGCCTCCCGGAGAACTACAGTGGCCTGCAGAGGACAATGGCGTACAGCCTGGCCCTGGGCGGCGACACAGACACCATAGCCTGCATGGCTGGGGCCATTGCCGGGGCCCACTACGGCATCGAGGCCATTCCTCACAGCTGGATGAAGTGCTGCGAGGGGGCGGAGGACGCCGACGCCAACGCCGAGCGCCTTCACACGCTGTACCACCAGTCACCACAAGGCGGGGTGAGCGGGACAGGGACGCAGAGCTGCGACGACGGGTCTGACAACCAGTCTGACACTTCAAACAGCACAGAGAAGAAGACGCGAGCGGAGTGATCCCTGAACTGGACATAAACAGAGAAACACACACACACACACAAAACACTCATATTGATACCTTGACATTTTACATCTGAGCCCATTTTTGTTTACAGGGCACTTGTGACATTGTGGGGAAAGTAATTGTACATTGCTGCATTATTTTAATTAAAAAGAGCTCATTTGCATTGCTACTGTTCCGCATTGGATCCAATAGGTAGTGAGAACTTACCCATACGAAACTACAGGTTTCAGAGACGAATACTAGCAAGTTGTTTGTCAATTAACAGAGGTGAACAAAGAATTTAGTAAAAGAAAAAGAAAACAGACAAAAAGCTAAAAAAGATGTTTCTGACCCACTTAGGAATGGACAAACTTGATTGACTGAGTGATCAATATGAACAAAAATGTGTCGACATGCATTCACACACACGCGCATATGTGTACTTCTCTCTCCCATCTATATGCTCTTCCCTGTTCTGTGTTGAACACTCTTATGAGTTGACCATGACTTGTTTTATCCATTTTGGTGGGGAAATTATTATTTAATAAACTCTTTTTTCAAGTCTTCATTTGTATAAGCGTGTTTAATTTACAGTAAATTCAATACCTGAAAAGAGCCATTTTGCATTCTAATAATTAGACGGGACAGGTCTTTTGTCTTTAGTGAGGCTGTGAAAGGTTTCTAAAATGAATGCATGGCCTTGAAACTCCTTAGTAGTTTATTGAAACACAGCAGCCATATTCATCAGTGTGCCTGAGCCCTCTGGATAAACAAGCCCAGGGTTAAGATGAAGGATTTCATCATCATCAAATTTAACTAAACAACGGTTTCCCAGTCTCTGAAAAGTCCTTGAATTTGATTTCTCTTTGACCATAGAAACCCCTGTAAATTCTATTGAGGAATGTTATTCTTCCTACAATAAAAGAAACAAAAACATGCGATTACGTGAGATAGCACCATTTATTTTTTCATTTGCTGTTACCAGTGCACAGTCATCAAAATATCACTGTTTCATTATAATCAAGTCACAAATTATGCATCAGTAATCCCATAGTATATTTAAAACAACTATTTGTTTCACACAGGATGGAAAATAAAAGAACATTGCTGTGTTTAAAAAGGTAAAGTGTTAAAACTGTGTTGAAGAGCAACTTTTAAAGGCCTGTTTTGTGCAAAAGTGAAGTTTCTGTTGAACAACCACTTCATAAAATACATATTGTATGTTCTGTACATATCAATTTTTGGCTTAATTTGATACGTTGCCCACTTGGTCAGCACCTGTTGCACCACTGGTTGACCAGAGAGGGGCTCCCTTTGTCTGTGGTCCTTCTCAAGATGTCCTCCTTTTTTCTCTTTTGATTTTTTGTTGTTGTTTCTGTTTTGTTTGTGGGTCTGTAAAGCCCTCTCAGACTGTAAACAATAATTTGGGTGTCTAAATAAACTTCAACTTGAACGTAGACCTGAAGGTTGCTAGCATTTCACTGTAGCTGGTGTTTATTTCCCGCCCCTGTGTCAGTGCAAGTGAAGTCATGCACTCATTCTTAATGACTGCAAACACGGACTATGTTTGCAGTCATTAAGAGTGCATGAAAGGCTTTCGTGAATATTTATGTTGTGCAGGAAAACAGAGAGTCCCAATTAACGTTTTTTTTTGTTTTTTTTTTATATCAAGGTGGAATGGGAATTTGATACATTTGTATTTATGTATAAAAATCAACAGAAAATAGATTATTAAGGTATTTCCTTTCATGTGGGATGAGATGAATTGTCTCACAGGCAAACATTCATTTTTAATTTTTTGGTTGTAATTCATTAGACATTTTGAATATATTCATTGTCTTACTTAATATATCTTCAAAAATGATGAAATTTTGCATTTCTTGCTTTTCAAATCATTTAATACAACTTTATTTTAAATAATATAAATGATGGGAGCCAGCACAATACAACTTTATTTTAAATAATATAAATTTATAAAAGATTGCTGGAGCACAGAGTGGGATACCTGCATAACTTAGATTGTCAAAAGATTGTCCCAAACAAAGGCTACAACATGCAAAACTCATATTGAACATCTTTTAATGATACTTATCAGAAACGGTGGAGTTTTGACC